>JAJJWW010015288.1:0-11838 GCA_023531295.1 Papaver armeniacum
GCATTTGTTTGTTTTTCGATGCACTCTATTATTTTTGGCTAAGTTTGCCTGTGTAAGTGGTGGTCCAGATTTTTCCTTGGCAAAGATAAATCTACGGTTGTGGTTTGTTCAATTTAAATATTATTATTAGTTTTTTATTAATTGATGTCTCATTAATTGCTCATGATGAATGAGTTATTAAATTTTGATTTCCCTTAATTAATGTAATAAATACATCACACTAATAAATAATTTTACTAAAAATTATATCAATAGAAACTATTAATGGTTTTTTCTCATAAGTGATGATTGTGATTGGGATTAGAAATGCATCTAACGGTCAAAATTTACTATCACTAATGTTTCATTATTTTTTTACAATAAAGATTTTATTATGTCATAATAAATGTCATATTAAAAATGATAGTAATAAATTACTCTTTTAATAATTATATAAATATATTTTTATTAACTAATACTTCGATTTGCTAACAATTATATAAGTGGCCAAGTGGTGGTTGTGGTGGAGTTGGTGACCAGTGGAAATGGTAAAAATGTTACGGTGTTGTAGACAGTGGTGGCGAAAGCTGTTTCGGTAATAAGAGTGGTGGTGGATGGTGTTGTGGTGGTGATAACTATTGGTGAACAACGATTGCCGGTGAAAAATAAAATGCACTCATGTCCTTCAACCATAATAGTAGGTATTTGATTAACCTTTTTTTGTTTCTCCAAATCGAGTTAGTCGCATAATCTTAAATCACTGTCACTTTTTTACTTGCTCCCAGGTCATGTCTTCTTTACTTTTCTTATTTTTATATGACTTCGAATCTCAATCAGAACAAACGACCAAAAAAGAAAATTATGGTTATTTAATCGAACATGGGATGATTTTATTTTGGATGTTCCATCGGGCTTTCGACAAGCACAATTGGGAGGCGGTGAGCTTTTTCTGAATTCTTCATTGGATTATGTTATTTTCATGAAGTTCACTTTCCTGAACATGTATTTTCCATGGTTATGTATCTTATTTATTTTTACTTTTTTTTTTTTGTGTTAAACTTTGAAAAATTGGAACCCATTTAATATTTTTTTTTTTGAGTACGATCGTTTTCTTATTCTTTTTTTACTCATACTCTTTTGCATTTGTGATTCTTATTAGTTTCTCCTTATTGTTTTTTCATCTTTATTTTGAGATTACTCCAAACAACGTTCATTAATGCTGGTGGAAATGAATATTGATAATCATAAATCATATATCCTTTACCAAATGAGCAACTCATATTACAATTAACCACCTACGTATTTTGTTATTTATATGAATTATAATGTGTTGTATGTTTTGCAAATATCCATTTTATTCGTACTCTGCCAATGTTCCCGCGTTCCTAAAAGCGTTCAACGTAGGGAATGCAGCAGCGAGAACAGTAGCACTTTCAAATGCTTTATTCTTTAGTCCTACCAATCGGATAGGGGACTCATCATCTTCAGATAACTAATTTTTTAGTGCTACTCTACCCATTTCCTCCTCGGTATCAAACGCATGATGCTAATTTAAGTCGTTGCATCCAAAACATAGATTATACAAAAAAAAAAACTTCCAATATTCCTGGGTTTAGATACATCTCTTTCTTCATCCGACTCTGTATAATTTAGATGCTTAAGGAGTTCAGTTTTATACTCACCTTCTAAGTTACATGAATTGGTCAAACAACCACCCTGATATAACCTATAACTCATAATTTGTCTTTCAATTTAATTTAATTTCACGACACAAATCACAAGCTAACATTCTCATTCTTAGTCTTTATCCTATTAAAAAAATTTATCCTTGAATGAGGTACACTCTATTCGATATATTCTCAAACTTTGATCACATTGCTAAATATTTTATCATAACTTTGTTGTTATGGATTTTTAAAAT
The DNA here is from genome assembly GCA_023531295.1 of Papaver armeniacum. Lineage (NCBI taxonomy): Eukaryota > Viridiplantae > Streptophyta > Magnoliopsida > Ranunculales > Papaveraceae > Papaver > Papaver armeniacum. The sequence goes on from JAJJWW010015288.1 coordinate 1,901, forward strand.
TTTAGTCTTTTGTGGATCAGTGACAACGATACCGTGGTTTTGAAATAATACTACTTACTATAAATGCTAAAACAAATATTTCTATTGCACACATGTTTACTGCTATAAGATAGTGCAAAGAAGATATTTAGACACGTTTACCGCTATAACTTTCTTTTCCTACCTTGCTAAGAGGTTTTCTTGGGGACGCTTACATGACTTTAAATTTTCAGGTAATAAACACAAAAATAATGCCAATTGATGAGTCACAATTCAACAAAAGTTAAGAGCTATCAAAATTTGATTGTAAGAATTATTGCTTCCAAAAGGTTCTATAAGGAATTTCACACAAAATTATTCCTTACTAAATGTTATGACGTCATTTTTATTCAATGATGGATAACATAGTCTATTGTTATCAAGTTAAGTAGTTAACCATTGACTGACTAGCTAACCATGATTTTATCATTTTTACGAGCGAATAACCTCACATTTGGAAGGTCAATATTGTAGAATGTATAGGAGTTTGGACGTACCAGAGATCTTATTGTGTTAGTGAATTCGTAAGAACATGGAATGTAATAATTATTGTTGAGTCCGTACTGGGTTTTTAATCTTTTGAGATTATTCTTAAAGGGAAAGAAGTCAACAAGGATTCGGACATTTTGAAGGCCTACCCAACTATCTAAGACGAATGAACTCAGACGACGTACTTTTTTTAAGAGTCTTTTTTAATAACTAAAATAATTCATTTTTTTTTTGGTTTTGCACGGTCACTAAAATAAGGGAAACTCAGAAGGGCAGTATCATCTCAAATGATCCATAAGATACCTTTGTAAACTATGAAACACATAACATTTTTTTGGGGGAAAAAGAGAGTGTGAAAATTAATTATGATCAATTCGTGGCTTGAGGATACAAGCCCAACATATTTGGGAAGATGTGAAAGTGTCAAACCTACTGGTACCTGAGAAAGGATTTGTAGACGGAAGACCAGAAATATCAATCGATTTTTTCTTCACTTTGATAAGGAGGGTAACACGAAAAATAATAAGTATTAAATGCATAAGGTGGGTAAAAATTAACACGAAAAATAATAAACGTCAGAAAATGCAAATCAGATAAAAATTACGCCCGTGCCGTTACGGCACGGGTTAAGCACTAGTGAGCATATATGGGACAATCATAGTTCACGGACGCAAACACACATATCCCATAATAATTTGCAATATATAAAACCATAAAGATTAATACTGCAAAATCACCTTCCAAATAAACTTTAGAATTTAAATAAATAAATCTAAAAATATTGCAAGATGAAAACCGTTGGAAATAGCTATGTGTACTCACAATAATGGCTATTCCAAACCCTAGTTATCCTTCTTAAAACACAAGAATAAATTCTCATGAGAAGTTTCCTAGACATCGTAGAGCTTTCTTAGAGCATCTAATGAGAATTCCTTCTCATTATTGAAAAACCCATTGATTATGGGATCGTTCAATTCCTCCAAATCTTCAGAAATATCAGTTAACTCACTAAGTTCTCTTCTTAATCCACACAAGGTGTTGGTTCTTAGAGACAACATATGTTCATAGTGAGCTATCTTTTCTAAAGAGAAAATGATTTGAGATTTTAAATCATTTCTTTTGTTGATGAAATCCTTCACCAAACCTCTAAAGTTATTATCACAATGACAAACAGACAAGAGGCAGTTAGAGGAAGAACCTTCTTCATAATTAGTAGATCTCTCATTCTTTTTCCTTGAGGATTTGATTCCTTCGCATAGATACGCATTAACTGCTTCAACTGCATCCCTTTTTGTGGTACCTCTAGTTACAGGAGCCATGGAACTGTATCTTTCAAGGGAAAAAGGAAGTGAAGGGTATTTTGGTCATAAATGAATATAAATAGATCAATGAACAGTCAAAACCTAGTGATGTATGACATCCTACACACAAGTTCTCTATTTCCTATTATAAGGATTTCCTTTTACTAGCTTTAGTCTATTTCTTTATTTAGGATTTCTTTCCTAGTTCTAGCGTGTTTCCTTGTTTGGTGTGATTTCCTTTTCTAGTCCTAATTATATTTAGAATCCTTGAAGCCTATATAAGAAGGCATAGGCATAGTAGAGATATACAATTCTACAACCAATATTATTATTTGATTAATATCAAACTTATCTTTTATTTTTATTATCTTTATTTTCTTATCACTTTTGTGAATCTATTGACTTCACACTAGTTTTTATCTTCTATCGGGTCTTTGATCCAAAATCATACGCTTCCGCTACGTCACCTAGAAGAGCTTTGAAAAAGTCTTTCACGGTTCATGATCCATTATCTATTTTAACTAAGAAGATATTTTCTTAACATAAAGGAAAATAAGAAATTAACAATTATTCAAAACTTGTGCAACCTTGATGCAATCCTAATTTTCTCAAGTTAAAGATGAGGATGCGGACATCACCAGTATTAGATAGTGACGGAGTGAGCCAATTGCTCACATCTTGTGTCACAAGGTGACTTATCAAGGTTTGTTGCATAAACGGATTTCTTACCTCGTCTGACTCTGGTTCTCCTAGACTTCTTCGTGTCTTCAGGAGTTCCCTGTTGATTTCCTAAGACCATAATCATCCTTTGCATGTCATTCTGAAGTTTGGCAATTCGTTTGTTGTTCCTCTTGAATCTCCAACACTTACTTTGAACATGATTTGCATTTCCACAAAACAAACACTTCAAAGATGAATTTTCGTTTTGCAGAAAAGGCTCCTATTTATAACAACTTTTAACATCCACTATCCAGAACCGGCCGGAACAAAAGAGTTGGTTGTGCTCACAGTCTTGCTTTTGAACCCTAAACCATTTGTGTTTCCAAAAGATTTCTGACCAAATAACATTGCTGAGATCTTGTCAGAACTTCCAGACAACCTTTGCAGGTCACACTTAAGAGTATTAATCTCTCTTTCTTTTAGAGATAGGGTCCTGCTGAATTCATCATTAAGACAATCAATCTCAATAGTTTACACCTGAAGTGATAATTCAAGTTTCTTCAATGAAGCCTTTAGTTGAAGATTTTCTCGGTGAATTTCTTCACTTTTATCCAAGAAATCCAAAATCTCAATGTCGGACGCATATTCTGAATCAGAAGTTGAGTTGGTAGAAGTTTCTCAGCTGAAAAGTGAAATTTAGAGATGATTCAATACAAGAAAAATCATCTCATTTTGTCAAGATGCATACTTCCGATGTCTGCACTGATTTACTTGTAATTGATATACCATCTCAGTGTCGGACTTCAACTCATCTCAGATTATACCATCATCCTTCCCTATTGCATTTACAAAAGTTGGATATATTTTCAGTTTATGGCTCTTTCTCACGATTTACTTGTAATTGATATCTTCATTTGTCTTAGGATTTGATTATCTTGTACTTTGATGTTTTTGTTATTCTTGGAAGTGATCATGTAATCACGATTTTGATTTAAATGAATTGAAATCTGTCTATTGACCCAAAATAATAATAAAAAAAATGCTAACTATTAAAACAAATTCCCATGAAAATAGAAAGGAAAAAAAAACATGACTGTTAATAGGGGATACCGGTTTACTTGACGGGTGTACCATCTCAAAGGTATAAGATGTTTCGTCTTATATGGAATTTGATACGCCCCCATATAAATCAGTACCCTCTGTCAGCAATATTCTTGAGAAAAGAAGCCACTAATAGGGAATCACTCCCGAAGGGTAATAAACTTGAAGCTCACTGTGTATTTGTTGTTCTCTTTTAAAAACGACCAGATGCCCCAGGACAGTCCCTATCCCAGTGACCTACCTCGCCACACCGATAGCATCCCCTGCAATAGTGTTTAATTGGTGATGCTGAAGAAGACCCGCGACAACCATTTGCAGCTTCACATGCGTCATCCATCCATTCAAAATGTTTACACTTGATATGCTGACATTTGAGAAACACCCGGTTTGGGTTGTCAGGGGTGTTAGAGCGCCTTATCATTCGAATACCATAACAGTTGGGCATTTTGCACTTTGCATTAATAAACGAGCAGTTAACAGCCTGGTGGTTGTCAGACGTGCACAACTGACATTTGATTCCTCCATTACACTGAAACAAAGTGATGACGAGTTATCTCTTAAACAAAAAGTTAAGAAGATAACTAAATAGCTAGAGAAATGATTGCTTATTGTGTTTACACAAGGGCAGAGAATTGAGAGTTTGCTCGATTTTCCACTTGTTAATGCCACCACCCATTTTATTGGACTTCAGGTCTGACTGAATTTGGTTAATAGAGGTGGAGAAAATTGAGTTTCAAGTAGGTTGGAAATGGCCTTTGTAAACAAGATAATGATTAATATGATCACTGGCAACAGCCAAATAGCCTGAGGCCATTGTAGTCGCTCATGTGAAAAGAACATGTCAAGTTAAACGTTAACGTAGCTGGAAATACAAAATATCCTTGAAAAAAAAAAACAAAATGTTCACCTCTAGTGCCATTGTCAGCTCCTCAATCCTGTCCTCTTGCTGCTCAATATTCCTTATAAAGTCACATAGAGTATCCTCAGTCCTCTTCAGCTCCTCAGATTTCTGATCAATTGTTTTGTTCAGCTCCTCGATGTTCTTTTGGTAATCTTCTATTATCTGTCGCAAATATGTGCATGAATGCACTTTAAAAATGCTATATAATGGCAATAATTAAGCTTACATTGAAAACATTTAAAGGCCAGGGTCAAGGTCTCACACTCTCACCTGTTGTATTCGTTTTTCCAACAAAGGTAGTCCTGCAGCATATAGCCTTCTGACATCCTTCAATGAACAATTCTGAAGGCACACTGGACACTACAGTGTACAAAGAAACATATCATTAATTTGAGAGACGTGTCTTCATTCAAAAATTGAAACAGAAAAATTATTTGTATTACGAACCAAATGAAAACTAACAATAAGCAAGTATTCACCTTTAAAACTCCTTGCTCAGAACGCTCAAACCATTTCTGGATGCAAGTTAAGCCGTATACATGTCCACATGCAAGAGAACTGCAATCTCAAAATTACTCAATCAATAAGATAAACAAAAACATATATGATCCATCCATACTTATGAACAACATAACTAAACTTCCAAAAATTCTAAATTCTGACTCGTAAAATTAACAATGTGTTGATTTACAGATTCAACATTTCAAAGCAAACTAATTGCTATAAGCATTAAGCATTGTATACAGTCAAAATTAATCTGAAATTTACCATGCTACCAATGGAAAATTTTGGCCAAAACTTGAGGAATTTATAAACCTATGCTGCTTGGTGCGACTGTGCGAGGGCATCTGGTGCGGAGTTGGGTACAAAATATGGACATAACTTATTTTTTAAAAACTAGAAATCCTAAATCCTAATTTTTCTTGTTTATTTGTTTGTTTGTTTTTTTTTTTTTTTGACCAGTCTTCCTAAATCTTAATTTAAGTGGTACTCAAAATACAATTAGGTCCTAACAGTAGGGATTTCTTCCAACTACAAGTTTTACTACAAAGGACCAAATTCATAGCTAGGTGATATATGACTTTACCTCTCCAGCTTCAACAAAATAACATCACATCAATGGTAAAAAAGAAGAAGAAGGGAGAATAAAAAAAATTACCCGATGATCGTCCCCTTGACAAGAAGGATAAAGATTCAAACAAATAGCACAAACATATGAACTCGGCGCTTCTTAAAAAGTGGTGGTGGAGATTTGGCACCGAAAAGGAAGCTTTTTGGAGAAAGATTATGGTGGAAAAATTTGGTGAGACCTCAACCGGTTGGGAAACTCTTCAACATAAAGGGCCAAAGGGAGTTAGCTTGTGGCACAATATTTATGGTGAGCTCAAAGACTTTAACAAAAATGTAAGATTTAAGATCGGTGCGGGAAATGAGATTAGATTTTGGGAAGATCTTTGGATTGGAGATGGTATCTTATGCAATATATTTCCATTAGCTTTTGAAGCTTCAAGAACCAAGGGGTGTGTGGTAGCTCGTTTGTATGAGATCTCGAGTAACGGAGTCAAATGGAAGTTTATGTCCCGTAGGAGGTATCCTCAAAATACAATGAGAGAGGTTGCCTCCATAAACACGTTACTAGATTCGGTGAATATCCAAGAAGGAACTTTAGATTCTAGATTATGGATAGTTGATGAAAATACTACGTCGGATACTTATACGGTCAAGAATGGAGTTAATTCCCTTGTGGAAATCGGTGACATAAATTTTCCAAGCGATACTATTTGGAGTCGGTCTTACCCATGCAAGCTAAACTTTTTCCTTTGGCTTCTATATCATGAAAGATTGATGACGGCCGATGAGTTAAGTAGAAGGGGCATGAATGTGGATAGGTTGTGTCGTTTTTGTGAGGAGCAAGATGAAACAAGTGCTCACTTATTTTACGGTTGTTGGAGGACGAAGAGAATTTAGACATATTTTGCGGAAGTGTGTAGTTTCCATTGGACCTACAACTCTAATGTCGCCACAACTATAAGAACTTGGAGTCATGATTGGGGTGATGAACGTCTTAATCGCATTTGGAACAATTTGCCGGTTGCAATATGGTGGTGCATTTGGAAAGAAAGAAATGCAAGGACTTTCAACAACAAGAAGAGAAATTTGGCAAGTTTGATTAGAGATATCAAGATTCAAGCTTTCTTTTGGGCGGAGTCTAACACTAAAATGTTAGGTTTAACGGCCAATATGGTGACAGCATTGTGGGATACAAATTTCTATCATTCTCATTGAGCTTGATTTTGAGAAGCAAGGTCGCAAGACCTTCTTGTTTTATTTGTACTTTTGTTTCTTTTCGTATTTCTTTAGGTGACCGAATCCCCTTTCGGTTTCCCTTTTTTGTATCGGTTGTTTTTATTGGGTTGAGGTACCCCCTTAAGTACCTTTTTTCATTGAATTTTCCTCTTGACCCATCAAAAAAAAAATAAAAAAATAGCACAAGTGCGATGAGCAATATTTTATACTCTTCTCATCATTCGCCTTTAATTCACCTCTCCCTAAATTACGACTATCATTATGTTAGGAAAACGAATATATTTAATTCACCTCTCCCTTCTCATCATCATGATATTTTTGTTGGTTTCTCTTTATCCACAATTAAATGTAATTGGGATGTTGTTATGTCCACATCCATGTAATTTTCTTTGGTTTTTCCTATTCACCACCCACACTTTTCCTATTTACCATTCATCTTAATTCCCACCCATGATTATCCTATTTACCACCCACATAATTTTTGAAATCTCCTAATTACTACTCATTGACTTTTTATTTACACCCGGTGCCTGGAACCACCCAAAAACTAAACACTTAGATAACTCGAGGTTCCAAGATCAATTCTTCTTCTTCATCTCCCCCGCCGACCAACACCTCTTTTCTCCGTCTCCACCAACCCGCCACCATCTTCAATCGCCTCTTTTTTTCTTTTCTATTTCTTGATTTTGTTCAAGATGCCACCAAAGAAACAAGAGATTTCTAAAGAAAAATCAAAGCCAAAAAAGAGATAAAAACTAAACCAAATTTTTCTGAATTTATGCATGTGTGATTGCTGTATTTAATTTCGATTTAACTGTTTTAATTGTGATGAAGAACTAGTAATCGACATTGGGTCGAATTGTTTTACATTGATTCATTGATGTATTGGATGCTAAATGACTGCAATTTTTTTGCGTTATCATATGAACTGGTCGTCACATATTGGACGACTGTAGATGTTAGTTAAGCTTAAGATTATAATTAGTCATAATGCGTGATAATGAATTGGGCATGGACTATACCCGTTACAACTGTTATTATCTTCATGAATTTAAGTGTAAGTACAGGGTTCATGAATTTAGAAGATTTGACAGTACCACTGTTGGTTAGTCATCTGTTGATGGTACCATTGTTGGTTAGTCAGTAGTTAATTTTATGTTAATAGTTTGTAGTCCACATTGTTGTGAAAAGTCAGTGGGGAAATTCAACATGAGGAAAAGATGGATGATTACGAGTATAAACACAACATAACAAGTTCCGTGAGGAAAATTCATTTATTAATGAATCAAATTCATGGTGAAATCCCACTGTTTCTTGACTAATTCTGTATCTTAAGCCCGTGAGTTTGGTGTTGAAAACTAATTACAAAATGCCTAAAAACCATGGTGTCGTCGTCCTAATTTGACGAACGATGATTGTTTTGCATTTTGATATAAATCCTGCACATAGTCGTGCGGACAAAGCATACTATTCCTTAATGTAATCATTTTGTACCTGGACTACTATGACTCCCTCTAGTCCTCAAATATGAGACTAGCTCAACTTAGAGTTTGTAGTTTTTTGTTTTAATGGTTTTCTAATAGAAAAAGAGATTTAACGAAGAAGACGACAAAATATAATAGTTATAGTCAAATTTGATTTGACCTAGGTGATAATTAGGAAAAAGTAGAATTGAAACTACTTTTACTTTAGAAATTGTGCGGTGGGTGGTAAATAGGAAAAATATGGGTGGTGAATAGGTAAAACCTTCTCTTTTGGTCTATTTGTCATTGTTTTAGTGATATTAAGCCTTTTAATATACGATCCGCGAGTCATAACCCCAAAGGTGTCATTATCCGTCCACAAAAACCCATCAAAACAAATAAAGTAACACAAAAACCCCAAAAAACAAAAGTAACACAACCCCAAAGAATTTGATGAAACCAATTGGGGTTTTTGTATCAAGTTTTAAAATTTTGGGGGTTTTTGTATCGATTTTGTTTAAAATGGAGTTTTAATGGATCCCAACATTTGAATGGGGTTTTTGTACCACAAGTTTGGTCACCTTGGATTTTTATGACTAGTTCTATTTAATATATTTTGCTCTTTGCCGTAAAAAAAACAAAAAAACCCACTAACTATCATACAAAATTCCCATGAAAATAGGAAGGAAGAATATACATGTTTTGTCTTATTTGAAACTTGATACATCCCCAAGTAAATCGGGTACCGTCTATTAGGCGATCTTTAGAAAAGGAGCCAAAGACTCGGTGGGTACTTGTTGTACTCTTTCAAAAACGACCAGATGCCCCAGGACAGTCCCTAGCCCATTGACCTACCTCGCCACACCGATCGATAGCACCCTTTACCACGACAACCATCGGCAGCTTTACATGCTTCATCCATCCATTGAAAATGTCCACACCGAGTACATTTGAGAAACACCCGGTTTGGGTTTTTAGGGGTCCCAGAGCGCCGTAACTTTCGAATACCATCACAGTTGGACAGTATACACTTTGCATTAATAAACTGGCAGCCGGGGCAGGCAACAGCATCGTGGTTGTCAGACATACACAACTGACATTTGATTCCTCCATTACCCTGAAACAAATTAAATGATGATGAGTTAGGTTTTTTTCAAAAATTTAGGAAGATAATTAAATAGTTAGAGAAATGATTACTTATTTGTATTTACACAAGGGCAAAGAATCGAGAGTTTGCTTGATTTTTCACTTGTTAGCTATCACCCATGTTATTGTACTTACGGTCTGACTGAACTTGGTTAATTAATGAAGGTTATTATTGGGGCGTCACACTCCAATAGAGGGGCTTCACTTGGATTCTTAGTGTCCAAAAAAGTGGTTATGGGATATCCTAACACAAATACAAAATGTCTAGATTACCCTTTAACTAAAATAAAAACTTAAAAACCTAATTTTTTCTATTCTAATTCAACAACACCGATTCAAGCAACTAAAGAGTCAGAATTTCAAACTCCTCAACAATAATTTTGTATGTTAGGTAAAAACAAACCCATCTTTGTTTACTCGTTTTTGTGTTTAAAATAGGTTAGATTGAATGAAATTGAAGTAAAATTAGGGTTCCAATACGTTTCTGCTAGTGTTACGTTTAGGTTGATCTTTGCTTTTCTAGCCGTAATTTTAGTTTATGATAAACTTACG
>JAJJWW010015289.1:0-59045 GCA_023531295.1 Papaver armeniacum
GGTACAACTTGGTCAACAAGTGTAGTGGAAGAGTTTGATTGAGAGTCAGTAGCCATAAAAAAAGGAAAGAAGCATACCATCAAGAGGACTAGACTGAGATGAAACAGGTTCTCGTAAATCAGATCTTCTTTGGTGACCATGTTGCATGAACATATTAACAAGTTCTTGAGGATTTCTTATAGGTAGAACAACTTGCTCCACAACTGGACCAAAGTTTCTAATTGCACTTTCCATATTTATACGTTGTGTCTTCCTATCATTACATAAATCAGAGTTATGATCATGAACTCTACATTCAGGGCATGACTTGTAAGGCTATTTGTCAAAAAAGAAACCCATCCATCGAGAAACACCTACAACATGAATACTTTTAAGCATAAGAGTTGTAACTTTCAATGGTTCACGATTGGAAGGAAATACCATGTATCAAATAAGATTAGAATACCCATGATTTTATAGTAATGATGCACTTACATAAATGATAAGCCAACAGACCTGTAACCAATGGAATTCGAGCCAACTGAAAGTAAGAGACATTGTTGCAATCACTGATGCAAACAACACGTCTTCAATACTGCATAACTATAGGAAAAACCAAAATAAAACAAAAATCATATTAATAATAGAAACCAAATGGGTTATTTGGCTTTTGGTACTAACATTTTGTCCAAAGTTAGTGTTTGGTCTAACTTTTGTCCAACTTAGTGTTTGGTACTTGGAAATAACGTTGACTATGTTTGATTGTTCCTGGGAGACTTTATATAATTTTATAAAATAAAAATACTGAGTTTCCAGATGTACCCCAGCAAACGTTAGCCTATAGTAAGAATCGAACATCCATGGCCTCCAAATCGTTATGATTCATTAGATTAGCGGAAGCTGAAATTGACTCATAGAACGGAAAAAACTGGAATATTTTTAGGACAACATGCTAATGGTTTAGCTGAATGGAGATCTGCATCACAAGTTACACATAATGAAGCTGCATTCAGCTGCATCAGCTTTACCTATAACAGAAGCTGGAGTTGATTCACAGATAAACTTCACACGCTCAAACTCGTTACCAAAACCCAAAATCCCAAATATTGTTTACGAGTCCGCAAAATCCCAATAGTCATAACCCAAAATCCCAAAAAAAAAAAAATCCAAAACACACGAGCCTTAATCGTAATTCAACTAAAATTTCAAACAACCAAAATTTCAATCGACCAATTTAAAAAAAAAAAAAAAAAAAAATCTCACCTTCTTTAGCAAACCCATCTGTCAACTAAATTAGGATAACTATATGAAAATGATTATACGTCGATTTCAAACTACAAGTTCAAGAATAACTAACAGATCCATTCAACTAATGCCCTCCAAAAATCTAACAAATAACAATGATTATTCAATCCCTCCTCTATGTAGGAGATCTGTCTTCTTCTTCATCCCATGATACTCCGAACTTCATTACGAACCCTAGTTTCTAACAAAAAAGTATAAAGAAACTCTTGATTTATTTCTAAGATTCTTGATTATGGAATCGTCGATAAAACAATTTAACCACCTGTTAAGGGATTTCAACTACATAAAGGAGGGACTGGATAATGATTAGCTTGCAATGAAGTTTACGTGGGACGGAGAAGAGGATCTTGCTGTGAAGGGACGGGTATGAAAGTGATGGTGGCGGAGGCGGTGATTGGTTTTGGAGAAGGATTTTTTTTTTTAATGGACGATAGTAATGTAAATACACGTAAAGTGAAGGGCATGATAATAAACTTCTCCACTAATTATATATTTTCTGTTTTTTTAAAATAATTTCTAACAGAAGTCAAGATATAACCGAGTCAATATGGGTCAACATTATTTCCAAGTACCAAACACTAAGTTGGACAAAAGTTAGACCAAACACTAACTTTGGACAAAATATAAGTACCAAAAACAAAATAACCCAAGCCAAAGATGTAGAATCAAACAAAAGAAGCAGGAGAAAGAAACCCAATTAAGTGTAAGATTCGATTACGTCAAAATAAGGGAGATTTTAAAAGTAAGTTAAAAATATGCAGATGGATAAAGATGAACAAAATTACGGTTGAAGGGACCAAAAAAAAATATCAGAGTGGAAAAACACCAATCTATATATAATCGAAGAGATAGATGAAAAAGGAAAACTAAATTTAAAGAGAGGATGAGCAGAATTTGAAGTTGATTATGGTTGACTATTTCACTTGACTTTTTCTGGATAAGAATGAGAACTAACCACGAATTCCAGGGAGCATCTGCTATGTGGTCGGGCCCCATCGTATAAATTCGTGGCGTTTTTTTTTTTTGCCACATTTTGAAAATTAATTACTTTTCTTAAAAAAATAGTTTTATACTTGTTTTAAGAGGAAAACTATTTTTCTTTAGTTAAAACTAATTTTTAACTATGCGTAAATAAATGAAGACGGGCCACATCCTAGAATATGTGGCCGATCACATCATAACCGTGACGGAATCCTGGTCCTACTTTGAAACACCAAAAGTGGTCCACCTCTCCGGGAGGAAAAACGAAAAGAAGCATTGGTCTCAGGCGCTCTCTTATACCGAAGGGACCCACAAGAGCTTCCAAAGAAATACTAAAAAGTAGGAAATGAAGAAACATTAAAAAATACCATCCTCGTCCTTCCTTCTTCTCCTCCGGGGATAATCTTTCCTTCTTCTTCTCGGAGGGTTATCCATCCGTCCCCTTGCAGAAATGGTTCACGATTTCGTCGTTCCATTATAAATAGTACTTGTGTACTACTACAACGGTCGTATCTACGCTTCCCAGAATCCCGTTTCTCTTTTACTTATTCTCTATGGAGTTTTTCAACTTCTGTTTCTTTACAACATCAAGCGTTTGATTGGAGTTTCAGGTGATGTTGAATCGTCATTGTAGACTGTGTAAGTCTTTTACTTGCAGTAGATCCTTCACTTCCATAAATGAATTTAGCGTGTACATTTTTCATAATCTGATTTAGATTGAACTTGTTTTATTTTGTGTTAGTTTCTCTATAGTAACGTGCTTTTTATTGAGAAATTTCTCCACAAGTTTGATTTCCATTGGTGTTGAAGAAAATTCTAGGGTAATTTTAGTTATGATAATCATAATGTAGTTTGTAGTTTTGAGATTTGACATCTTTAATATGTAAATTTGAAGAACGGTTACTATAGAGAAACTGGTACGGTATGGGATTCTTCAAATTTACGGTATCCGATTCTTCAAATTTACAGATTAAAGATGTCAAATCTCAAAACTACAAACTTAGAGTTCTTGAGTAATATTATTATATTAGTTTTTAATTGCTGATTCTTGAAGTGGCAGTGTGGTAATAATATACAATTGGTATTTTTGGTGGAAACAGGGTTGATAAGTGGTTGAGATCCGAAAACTGATCTGCTGGAGATCATTATCATAATGGTGCGCATCTGGGCAGCATTAGCATGAGGTTCACGAGGGTTGACTAGTAGATTGCCAACAAATAGTGCCACATCAATGTTTTCACTGGAGGTCTATGATATTGAAGTTGTGACTAAGGTGCAAACCTGCTCCCTCGTGTCTGTAAGTTTAGTTACCATGCTGAACATTAGGTTGTTGATCTATTTTAGCCTACCCCATCATGTTTGGGACTAAAGGCTTAGTTGGTGTTGTTGTTGTCGATTCAATGCTTTTGAGAAAGCTCATACATTAGATACAAGTTCCACTAGTAGAGGTGTTCCACAGTCCAAGATAGGTCTCCCCGAGAAACTAGGTTATAAAGCAGAAACCCGATTCAGTAAAGTTGAAACTTGAAACATCTAATTTTCCTATGGCAACTTAATTTTTGCTTGTACTGTAGTCTTAGAAATTTGGCAAACATACAATTTTTTAAACGCAGATTAAGACTTTATGTTAGCCGCAGAAATTTCTTTCCGACAATATTTTCCATGATATGGACAAGAAGAGTCATCACTTAATATTTAGTTATTTACCTTTTGTTTTGCTTCTGTATAAGATTAGTTGTTACGTAAATGGTAAAGCTGAAACTTGGACACAATACACACACGCTTTAAGTGGTCAGCTGATTGCTTCTCTTTGGCCATGAGTGTGCTGAAATCCTAGTTGAGGTATCTGTGATTTATTCTTAAGGATCTCGACATCTCACTGTTTTGGTCTTGGTTTATGATTTTGATTAGAAGAATGCAGATAATCTCATAGAGTTTTAAGTTTCTTTCCTTTTGGGCTAATGCAAAACTTGGTATTACGTTAATAGATTATCTGTTTCATTACACTTCTTTTCAATGCCTTAGGTTTGAACGTGTTTCTTTGTAAGTCGGAGAAATGTAGAAATTCCTGGGATATACTTTTACACGACATAGTAATATTTTACGTAAGGTTTCAGTGATGTTCGAAGGCGCTAGGCTCGCTTAACAGATCTAATATCTGAAATGTGTAGCTAAACATTGAGTAAGAAAGTTGAATTAAGTAACATTTGGTACATATAAGTTGAGTAAATATACGACAAAAAAGCTGCCTACTTTTCTTTTATTCATGTCCGAGACGTTTCATTCCCTTTTTACAATTGTGCAATTTAAGAATGCTTTTATGAAATAAATTTGGTAACAACTGAATACTAAAATTAAGTCAAAACTCTTTCTTGTACTAGTTTTCAATATTTTAGTGTTGCCGTGAACCAAAAAACTGATTTATTCTGGATATCCGCACACGTTTAGTTCTTTAATCCTTGCTAAAATGTGGATGTTTCGTAGTTCTTTATTGAGCACCTCTCTAGCAAGAGACGATGCTTGCTTGCTACATCATGTTATCCTTTCCGTTGTATAACTTCCATGCCCATATTTTATTGTCGTGAAAATTTCTCATGTTTCCGGATAGTTAATATTTTTGTCCCATGGAACATGGCCCATGGGATAGTCATGCACAATGTTTACCTTTATATCTCCAGACTTTAAGAACAGTTGGTAATGTTTATCTTCTTTACCTTTAAATTTGACAAAGTGAACAGTATCTAATAGATCATTTCACGTATTTTGCTACTAGCCCGAATTATGGAATTCAGAAGAAGTGGAGATCGACGTGCAACAGACATTCTGAATCTGATGGTAAGTCTGTTCCTCCATCAGTTAAGTCAATAGACTTCATCTCCCTTTGTTGTTTACAACTTGTTGAGAGGGTCTAAATTCTTCTTCAAAAGCTAATAACGGTGGTTTCACAGTCAATTACCTCTCAGGGTAGCATACATTGATGAAGTTGAAGTAAGAAAAGGTGGCATTGTGCAAAAGGTCTATTATTCGGAGTTAATCAAAACTGTTGATAATCGCGACCAGGTATTATTCAATACTGTATCTCTTCCTCACTGGCTTGGTAAATTGAACAATAAACATATTTATCCATTCCACTGTGGCCTTGGATCTGTTCATAGACGTTTGTCATGTCCAGCGTCATCTCACCTTTTTAAGGCTTCAATTTCTGTATGTCATTCCCATTTATCTTGCACCACGAGTCAAGAATGTGGGGTCAGCAAAAGTGAACTCCACCTTAGACTTCAACCAGTGAATAGGTTGTTTTATCTAATGCTGAATTACCACTAGTTTTTGGTACCATATATCATCTCTTTTTGTAGTTACACATCCTATTTAATTAAACTACTAACCAGATGTAAACAATTTAGTAGGCTGTAGGCATAATATAATCTTCCTTAAAGGGAATGAGGTTTTATTATTGGGCGTTCTTGTATATACCCCCATAAAATACTAACCATACCCCCATCGGTTAGTTATGTTAGTTTTAATTTGGTTAACATGAAAATCAAGAAATTTTTTCAAAATTTTGATACTAATACCCCTTTCCAAAATTTGATCCCTATATACGCATGTCAAAAATCCCTACACAATCTTTTTCTGCCAAATATAGAACATAATATTAATTTGTAAAGATTAATTATGAAATTACATAATAAGAAAGAATACTATAATATTAAGGAACATGGAAAACCTAAGTAAATAATTATGGTTATATGTTAGAGAGGGGCGTAAGGGAGGTTTGGAGATTGGGAGTCAATTTAAAAGATCAAATCATGTCTAACATAGAGCGGACAAGATCAAAGTATGATAACCGATTTTAACATAATTATGTCTCCTACTCCCTCCGTTCTTAAATAATGAGCTGGTTTCTATAAATAAATGTTACAAAAAATACATTTGGTTTCCTAATTGGGAAAGTCAAATGTTACTCTATTTTTAGGACCACTTTCTCTTAACTTCTTTTGATGACAAGTGTCATAGGACTATTTCACTTTACTTCTTTTGCTCACAAGTGTCATGGGGACTATTTCACTTCACTTCTTTTATTGACAAGTATCATGAGGACCACTTTCAATGATTAGCTCTCTTAATTTCCTTAATTTTCTTAAAAAACAAAACCAGCCTATTAAAAAAGAACGGAGAGAGTAATACATTTCTGCCAAACCCAAATCAAATGTAGATCAAATTCACAACCTTTAATGAAAGTTAAGCCCTGATTCATACAAATAAAAGATCATACTATAAGATCAAATCAAATTATGCTTATCAAGAGTTTTCTTCGTGGATATGGTTTATGATCAAGTTGCAAACAATAAATTATTACGTATGGTTTATGATCAAAATTAAGCTAAACCCACTTTCAATTATTAACAAGAATTTTGAAAATATTAAGATTCCAAAATAATAAGTTAAGAAGAAATTAACCAAATCTAGGTAGAAATCTTTAAGTGTGAAGGGAATTAATATGGAGCATAAAGAACAATATGAAAGCTTTTACACAGTTAGAGGGAAGAAGAACAAGATCTGAAAAAAATTTCATTGATTGCTTACGAAAGTGAAGAAATAAGATGAGTTTGTGTTCTTATTTTTATTTTGTTGTTAGGGGGTATAATCATTTTTACATTGAATGGGGTAGGTAGATAAATGTTGGGGTATGTTAATAAGGGGTACCGTTAGTATTTTATGGGTATATACAAGAACCCCCTTTATTATTTTACGGGAATACAAGTAGTAGTGTTTGGTATCCATATACTGTGACTTGATGTCTCATCAAATTCATGGTCTCACGTGATCAATAACCCACCAATCACATATGTAGTGTTACAGAAGAGATCGTCACTAGTCACTTGCACAAATTTTGGGTTTTAAAATCTTTCTAAATCTCCGATCCTTTTGTGACTAAAGTAAATAGAAATGGTTGGTTTGGGTGTTTCTTTATGGTTCGTTTTGACCAATATTTGATTCTGAAAGTTCAAGGGTTTCTATGTTTTGGAATTTCTTGGTGTATAAGGTTGTCAAATTTGCTTACTTTATCTAACCATTGTCTAGCGTGTCCATAACAGGAGAGATCCAAGGAAAAATCCTTCGCTCACAATATATTATCAGCTTGCCAGTATCCGAGGCTGTCTCACATTCACAAATATCTGGGAAATTGAAGAAGGCTTTAGTCGAAATCAAAGGGGTTAGAATAAGGATTGTCATTGATTTGTCTAACAATTCCAGTCTCGTTATCAGGAATCAAATCAAGGTTAGATCTCTGCTTGTTTCCTGTAACCTCTTACTACATCAGCATGATCACGAAAATTTAGGGTTTTATCACTTACTCGCTGATTTATATTCCATTCATGTATGTTTCTGTAATTTCATAATAATCTGTCAATATCTTTGATGTGAAACAAATGTTCGTGAATAATGATGGCAGAGTTCGTTTCGACACAATCCTTATTTTGTGAATCACCTAATTAGATCTAGAGATTGCAATGGTCTTGTTATCTGGTGTACTACCTAGGCAGTTCCTGTAACTGAAAACCTTAAGAACTGAGTTTCGGGGATGAAGATGGTTGTATAGCTTATTCTTATTTGTTTGTGTTACAGATACTTTTGTTTGAAATTGAGGTCAACGATGTGAGAAAGAACTGCAAACTGAACAAAGTTAGGTACCAGAACAAACTTTAGGTTTTCTCAGGCTGTGGTAGTCAGTGGCCCATAAAACCATTACACACGACTCTTTAAAGTGTAAGGTTTGGATAGGACATTAGAAATTGGGAAAAAGATTATCATTGCAGCAAATCAGCAACTGACTGGCTTTCCTTGAATTGAGTCGCCTTACACTGTGGAAGAACTAATTTAGCTTGACTACAAAAGGTGTAGGAAGTGAGAGAGTTGGAGTTATATAAATGATTTCTTCCTGGCTCCTGGGGTTATGGTTGTTTCTGTGCTGGCTGTGCATAAGGAAAATAAACTTTCTGCTAGGGTGCCTGCTACTTGCTAGTTGCACTCATACATGACGTAGCGCCTGCCTAGACACCCTAAACCCTTGAACGGTACATCCCCAACATTGTCGAAATTTTGAAATTTTAAATGTTAAAATCAAATTAGAGCATCATGAAACCCTCAAGATGTTATACCTGATATGCTCCACCATTTCAATTTCATTTAATTTATAAACTTCTGGCAGTTACATATTATGCATCAGTTATGGTACACTTGTGATAAGAAAAGAAAAGTAAGCTAAAAACAAGCGCTGACATATAAAGTTTATATTTGCAAGACCTACCATGAACTTTTGTGGTAATTCTTTTAACAAAATCTTCTTCTGAATATCATGATGTTAGGATAGCCTTAAGAACTGATGTGACGGAAGTGAAGAGAGCTAATGAATTGCTGTTCAAAAGAATAGCAAGCCCATTGCATCATTGTAGTTGCCACAGGGTACAGTAAACGATGCCGCAAAATGCTACTGTAGAGATATGGGTTGCTACCAGCATACACAATTTGAGGTACCTCTCATCCATTTTTCTCTCTTTGTCACTAATGATTTGTGCTGTTTTCTAAACATATGTTGAGCGGTCATTCCATCTTCTAGCCTGTATCTCTCTAGTAAAATAGATTCCAACCCCCCTGATTGAAATAACAGAAACAAAAAACAAGAACAGATTATGGTAACTGGCTTAAGGAATCAGATTGATTAATTTAATTTGTAACTGAAACTCCTCCATTAGGTGTTACCTCTTTCATCAGTTGTGGAATTCAGTTCATCCATGCCTTCATCACTCTTTTTGCATATGAAATTGAATACCTTATCATTTCTTTCCGGGATGGCAATTTGTACCATTATTTGTCCCTCCGTATCAGAGCAGAGTAGGTAAGCAAATTTCTCAAGACACTGCAGTATGAATTCCATTGGCCCGTATGTTATTGCTGTCTTCATGCGGCTAGATTTTTTGAAAAAATCTATGACATCTGACATCTATCTGCGCTATCATATTAGAGACCAGTTCAGAGACTTGTTTGTTTATCAACTTTTGAAAGAAACTGTAACAAGTATACATTTAGGGTTTCTTTGCAAATGATTAAATTTCACTTCAATAGACCTTGAGTTAAGTAAGCGATGAGGTACTCCGAGATGAATTTCATTATGGCTCCTCTAAACACTCTCGGGCATTGTGGAAGGTTCTCTACGTCTTCTCGGCTGAGGACCTCTCGGGCATTGTGGAAGGTTCTCTACGTCTTCTCTGGTGTCAAGGTGATTCCAACAATAAAGAAGAATGAAATGAGGGTAGAGCAAGGATACTAACACGGTAGAGGTGGCTTTCCCACCATGTTGTGTTATTTCTACTTTTAAATGAAAATGGTCGCTGAACAAGCACTTTTAATGCACACACCAGGATTCTTTGTTTTCTCAGCAACTAGCTCTGGATAATCTTGCACAATAGACATCTACAAACAAACAAGAGGTACTCTTTAAAAGCAAACAATTTAAAATATTTCAGCGAGACCCATGTCAAACATTCAAGCATCTGTATCGACTTCAATTTTAAGGCACGGATATAAATATATGAATCTTATGGGTTGGTACACTTACTGTAGAAATTAATCAATTATCACATAGAAGGGAGCACCACGTTGACTAGTACACAGCCCTTCACCGACTGCCATGGAAGGAAACAGAAAAGTTGTTAAGCTGATGGTGAAGAAAAACCCGTGTTTGACAAAGATATATGATAACTATGGAAGGGTACCACTCTACTTACTGCTACAAAAATTGTTTCAGAAAGACAAAAGGAAGTGTTGCAGTATCTTTATTCTGCTAATAGATATGATAACCCAAGTCCTTTCACTATACTTACTATCAGGTGCTTTTGGTGGCATGAGGCCAACTAGATTTTCCATGAATTCGCACTTTGTATGATCTGCAGCTATGTGCATGCTGTTTCTGATTAAATTGTGATATCTATCATTGTTGCTCTTGGATCTGCATTGAAATATTTTTCAGCCTGTTTCCAATTGCCTTGCTTTGCTGCTTCGTATAGATCCTTGTGTTCCTCGTAAATATAAATTATATGATTCCTCTCTCCTTAATTTGTTTGACAAGCAAGAGCGGAATATTTTAGATTTACCGCAAAAAAAGAAAGAAAGAAACACCCGATGATCAGAAGTTCCGTATGCAGCTATCTTAACAGTGTGTCAGAAAAAAAGGCGTTCAGTTCTGCTTGTAAGTGAATCATTCCACGGTTATCACAAGTAAATGGGGTTGGCTATGGTCAACTGTTGGTACAAGTATTAGACTTTAAGCTGGGATAAAATTGGTTAACAAAGCAACTCAGGTCACAAACTTGGGTGCCAAAGAAAATGATCCTAAGTTTGTATAGATAGATAGAAATATAACTTGAGGAAATCACCAGTATATATAAGTGTAGGCAATGGAGAATCACCCTGTTAATCACTGACTGATTCAAGTTGACCATCTGATTTTTGATAATTCATAATTGTTGTTACAATTAAAAGGCTTTATTTGGTTATTAGGACTATATTTGATTTTGTACTGGAATTCCACTGTTTATACTTGTAAAAATCTCTAATATTTGCTGTAGAGTATGTTCCTGAGGTTCCATAAGTTTAACAAGAGTGGTTTCATCAGCGATTGTTTGTTGGGATTTTCTGTTCATGGTAGCAGTTGATAAGTATGATATATGTTGCTAGAAGCTAATAGTGGTGATTTACTTACGAAAGCTTGGTTCTTTATGTTTTTGTCATCTCTGCAGGGGAAGAAACTTATATGGGTAAAGAAGGTTGATGGCAATGGGAGAGATGAATAGAGATTGAAGATTATAAGTAACAACAGCAAGAGGACAAGATAATGAGATTTGGATCTCCACGAAGATGGCAAATTGGAGTCTAAAAGAAGTGGAGAATGCAACGACGAAAATGTACAACCCACCGTGTATATGGTCATGGACTCAATAGTCAATCATGAACTCGAAACAGGCAAAGAAAAGATCTCTAAAGTTCCGGATAACGCAAGCAAAAAGTAAAGATGCGCACAGTCCACCATGTGAGTACTCTCATCATGAACTGATTGCTTCCTTTTGTATCCAGCTTCTTCTTCCATTACATTCAGTAATTCACTGCTTCCTTTTGTATCTTCTAGCTTCTTCTTCCATTACATTCAGTAATTCATGTACATGAATGCTTTTTTTTTAGTCTTCTATTCTCAGGTTTCCTTATCTTTTAATCTTCTTTAGATAGATAACTCATATTGGAGCATCTGCACTTAGCCTGGACATCTTCATGGTTGCAGAGATTGTCTATCCCTTCTTGGCAAACGCTAGTTAAATTCGATAAGGCTCTATGGATCAAAAGGCATTGTGATACACTATCCTAACACATCTCTCGCATCCAAAACAATTGGACCTTTCTCAAAGGCAAAGGTATTGTTGAAAATTTCTTCTTGTTTACCAAATTGGAGGATCATAAAAGCTTTACTTTTGAAATAAACTATATTAATCTTTAGTCAGTCCGGTTTTTAGTCTGTTTATCTCTGTGGAGTCTCCCTGCTTGTAGTTGGTCAGTGTTCAGTCTGTATTGGACTTCTATATAATGAATGAATCCTTTTCTTTGCTCAAAATAAAATAAAATAAATAAACTATATGAATGGAACATGTAAGTAAGCAGTAATGAATATCACTTTGGAATTGGTGCATGGACCAACTGTTCACCCAAGTCTAGGAGTATTCAACTTGATTACTCTTGGGATATGCCAGACCCCAACAGACACTACAGGTTATACCACTTCCCATCATAGATTTTAGATGGGAAGGTGAGTCGAGTTTTTTCCCATGAAAGGCTTTCTTCAGTCCGTAAATGTTGATGAGAAATATATAAGGGAAAGAGAACATCTTGGCAACAAGGCCCATTGTTAGATATAGGGGCTTCTTTTGTTAAACATGTGGGGCAATGTGGCATGTTCTGATGCCGGACGAGTCCCATGTCACGGTCTGAAATATAAGCACGTTGTAAATATTTCCACTGGAGTGCTGAAAAAATAAAATAAAAAAATACCCAACTAAACTATAGCTGGATTACGTCAAACCCCTTTCTTGCCGCGGAATAAACCTCTATTTCTTGCCGAGCAATAAACCTCGCTCCCTTTATCTTGCCCATCAATAAACCATCTTACCTTATATTTCCCGTCAACTGGACTCTCTCCTCACATCTGTGTAGCTTTTTTTCGAGCCTTTCGTTTCTCTATACTATTCCTCGATCTCTCTCGTTAAGGTATGGCGTCCGAAGCTGGAAAATCTGGGTTTATTGAGAAGAACATGACCAAGGTTGGTGATTGGTTCACCAAAGGAAAAACCGCTATTGCTGCCAAAGTTGATACCTTCAAAGGAAAAACAGCTGCTGCTGGAAAAGACGTCAGTGCTGCAACAGCCGTCAAAACTGGTGCTGCGACAGCCGTCAAAACTGGTGCTGCGACAGCCGTATTTAGAAGGTAAAGCTGAAAACCTAACTGCTGCTGCTGGGAAAGCTGCTAAAGGGTGCCGCATTTAATTGGAAATCAGGGTTTGTTATTGTACCCGTTACACTTGGTGCTGCTTGTGTCGGAGGGTATTGGTTTCTCACCCCTGAGCAAAAGGATTCGTTGCTCAAGACATTAAGGATCAAAAAATAATTTGAATCATGATGAAGTTGAACTCGGTAGCTAGTAGTATTGATTAGGTGTTTTCGTTTGTTATGGAGATGTTCTATTGGTTAACGATGGATCGTTACCTTAGCTCTTAGCTCTTAGCTGTTAATTTGGTTTATTTTTTTTGGAAAAAGTTTGTCGTTCAATTTTGTGAATCTATTATTTCTGATCTTTTAGTAAATCTTGTTTCTTGAACGAGTTTTTTCTTATCTAGTATTATAATATTTGATGCAACGGAGCTCACTGCTGCTTGCAATTGTAATGAGCCCCTGCATACACTGAATTCGTGATGAAATAGTATGCTATGGGTGAGAAATTTTGACAGGGTGCAGTATTATTCAGGGATTGTATTAACATTGCGCATCATCTTTAAGAAACAACACAATTTTATTGTTAACGACACAGCTGTAACAGTAAAAACAAAAAAAGAAAGGTTATAAAAGTCAAAGCTATTCTCTACTTGATAAATTACTTTCCCTTAAGCTTAGAATGGAACACCTACAAACACGACTAGTTGATTTATTATTTCGAATAGATTAATCTGTATACCTTATAATAGACTGAATTCTTTCTGAGAACACAACTAGTCTAGATATGATTATGGCAGACATCAATAACGCTTGAGGTTGGGGTTTCCTCTAGGACATGGATCCTGCCCAGCACCCACTTCTTTTAATTACTTCTGCAGACATTAAATTCCATTCCATCAATATATTCCCCAGACAAGTTCAAGTAAGGATCACATAAATGCAGAAAGTGGTTGACGATCCCATAGATATTTGGAAACCAACCAAGTAAATTGGCACCATTATTTTGATGGGTCTTGTTAACTTGTATACCCGTATATCTGGCGTTAGGTTTACTTAAACAATAATTTTTGCATTGGAAACATGATTTGTTTGTTTTATTGCATTGAAAACAAGTAATTCTTTGCATTGGGAACAAGATTTGTTGTTTTTAGTGCAAGAAAAACTAGTTTCTAGTAGAATAAGACAAAAATTACGATTTCCCAAAGAAATAAAATAATTTTTAATTAAACCATAACATGTATACGGGTATACAAGTTAACAAAAGCCTATTTTGATAGGAGAAGAACTTTTATTCAATTTTTTTTAAACTTACATATTTTTTATCCTTTTCCAGAGTATCATTAAAGTGCGAGAATAATCATATGAGACAATATTACCAAATAATTTTGATTTTTTTGCTAGAGAATCAACTAATCCATTAGCTTCTCTCTTAACATGTTTACAAGACCAATAATTAAAGTTTTTAAATATTGAAATGCTTCTTGAACAACACTATTTGTTGTCCAATTTATTGAACTTGTTAGTCATATATAACTGATATATATGTAAGTTGAACAAATCAAATGCGGAAGCGGGTTATTAATTCATACCTTGTAATCGCTCCAAATGCAGATGAATTAGGACCGGTGGACCACTTGCGTTTCACGTTCTTGAACCTTCAAACTCGGCGGTGAGTAGGTGCCACAAAAACGAGCACAAACTTTATTTCCAAAACTAAATACCGTATAGAACTTCCAACTTCTTCTCCAAAAGACACTAAGGGATTTTGGTGATTCTACGACTAATGTTTGAATACTAGCTAACTTGAATGCTCACATAGAACTCTACAGCTTAATCTCCATACTTGGTTTATCTCTTGCTAAACTCACTACTATTGAGTTGTAGTATTTTTTACTTCTTATTATTATGTTTCAACAAATGAAACTAGAAGCCTATTTATACTCAAACTTCAAGTATCCTCTCTTGGCAAGTGTCAAGGAAGAACTAAACACTTGGAGCAAGTTCTAACACTTGTTAGCATGGAGATAAACATATGGAGTAAGTGATTAAACACTTGTTAGCATCATGCAAACACATGGTGGCAAGAAACAAGACACATGTTTCACCATGGCTTGGTTAGTTGGAGAAGGATTTTTCTTTTGACAAATTCAAGCACATGATTTTATATAACCACCCAGATGGATTTTGGGCATGCACACACACATGGGTGCCCATATTTCAACATCTCCCACTCACACATAGTGTGTGTAACGTCGACATGCTTCCCAATCAAAGTCCTAAGAAAAATGTTCATATTAGTAAATAGTTTGTGCGACCGCCGAGATACCTTCATTTTGGGAGCTCCATACTAGAACCTCATTACGAGTCGGCATGGAGACATCAACCCTTCACAAAGAATGTTCGTATCTCATTACCTCGAGATAATTTGACTACACACGACACAATACTCTTAATCCCTCTGGAAGAAGCGTATTGCCTTCCCATGTATTTTATCAATTGTACTCATGATTTTCGGCAGATGAAAAACGTTGGCCAGCTATGAGTCACAATTCATGGTGTATCATCAAATTTTCTTCAAGAAATTCATATCGTTCCAATTCAACTTAACGGCTTTCTAGACATGTATCATCATACGGGAAGTTGCATCATATTAGAGAACATTCTAAAGTAGCATCATTAAGTATCCTCTTCATGACATAAACTCAAGTCAAGGGGGGGTAAATGAATTGGATATTAATCCAGTGGCTCACACAACAATGAAGCGAGGAATCATTCATCGCTCTCTGTCCCGGTCGAATTAGCACATACATCACAAAGTGTATGCTATGACGTTTATCACTCAAATGGGCATGTCAGCATAAAAGCATACGTCATACAAATCTTAGTCTAGTCGCCATTTAGGCGCCCTACTCTGATTTTCATTCCATGATCCCATTCACATAGTAAGCTTGTCCAAAAATCACATCCCATTTGTGTAACATGCTTCATTAAATGGTGGTCACATTTAATGATCGATCTCTCTATGAAATCTCATCTTAGACATATTAAGGTGACTTATACTTGTATAGAAAAGCTGTTACAAAAACACATGGTTTTCAAAAATATTTTCAAAATTGTCTTTTCTTTTGTCTCATCTTGCTCGCTATACTAAGCGCCAAGGCTTAATCACTGTGTGAGTAGGCCAATTCTTGCCTCGCCGACAACTTAAATATCCGTGTACACATCAAAAGTATATGATTTCTACAAAAACATATT
Organism: Papaver armeniacum; assembly: GCA_023531295.1. NCBI lineage: Eukaryota > Viridiplantae > Streptophyta > Magnoliopsida > Ranunculales > Papaveraceae > Papaver > Papaver armeniacum. The sequence continues at coordinate 16,057 of JAJJWW010015289.1, forward strand.
CATTTAAGAAAACATTAATACTTATAATAATAATGTCATTATCACATGTTCTACATATCACATCATGTTTAATCCCATGTTCTCGTGAGATTGAAAGCTTGATTTTCGGAATGGGCTTAGTCAAAGGTCAGCCAACATCCTATTTGTGGAGATATGTCTAAGAACAACCTTTCTTCGTGCAACCATATCGCGTATAAAGTGGAATCTCCTACCAATGTGTTTGGTTTTTCCATGGTATTTGGGATCTTTCACATATGCTAGAGCCGATGTGCTATCACTGTGAAGCAACACCATTTCTTTTGCGTGTTCCGAGACACCGAGTCTCTTAAGAAATCTCCTCAACCGAGAACATGACTTCTTGGACGGCGCCGCAAGTGCAACATACTACTTCCATTGTAGACAGAGCAATACACTTTGTTTATTTATACCAAGTGATTGCACCACCTCCAAGTTTAAAAACGAATCGAAGTGGATTTAAACTCATCTCTATCGTTGTTCCAATCGCGACGCTAAATCCTCCGAGTCTAATGTCTTCACCATGGTAACAAAAAGGGAGATTAACAGTCCCTTTAAGATAATGAAATATCCTTTTAACCGTTTCCAATGATCAGTCCCGGAGTTACTTTGGTAACGACTTACCATCCTCTTTGCCAAAACTGATGTCGGGCTTAGTACACAACATAGCGTACATAAGACTCCCAAACCGCCAGATGCATATGGTACATTGGACATGTATTTCTTTTCTTCCTTAGTCTTAGGGCATTTGAGCGTTACTTAGGACACATGCTTTGTCCATAGGAGTGTCAATGGGTTTATAATCATGCATTCGAAAAAGCGCTCAAGTATCTTTTTTATGTAAGTCTTGAGACAAACCAAGAGTCTTTCTTGAGCGGTCTCGCGTGATCTTAAAAACTAATACATAATTAGCTTCACCCATGTCCGTCATTTCAAAATTAGAGGACAACCACTTCTTAGTGGCGACAATTCCTTTGTAGATCATTACTGCTAATAGAATGTCATCGACATATAAGGCTAGGATAAGAATGCTTTCTGGGATCGTTTAATGTACACACAATGGTCTTCCTCAATCATTTCATAACCAACAAAGGTGATAGATTGATGGAAACGCATATACCATTGTCTAGACGATTGTTTAAGGCCATAAATGGAAAGTTTGAGACGTAAAACTTTGTGCTCTTGTCCTTTGACCTCAAAACCCATTGGTTGAGACATGTAAATCTCTTCGTCTAGTTCCCCATTAAGGAATGCAGTTTTAACATCCATTTGGAACAATTCTAAATCCTAATATGCAACAATAGCAAGCACGAGGCGAATTGAGGCAAACCTTACCACGGGAGAGAAGGTTTCCTTATAGTCAATACCCTCTTGTTGAGTATATCCTTTTGCCACTAGACTAGCTTTGTATTTTTTGATTGAATCATTCGCCTTCGTTTAATTTTAAAGACCCATTTGTTTCCACGGCCTTCGCCAAGGTGGAAGATCAACCAACTCAAAACGTCATTCTTATCCATTGATTTAATTTCCTCTTGCATTGCAAAAAGCCATTTATTGCAATCAGTTGAAGAGATGGCTTCTCTAAAAGAAGTAGGCTCATCTTCAATACTCGCTAAAGATACATTAATATTCCCCTTCAATCTCAAAGTGACGACGGGAGGTACTTTTCCACGTTCACTTCTAGCGGTTTAAAAAGTTGTGTCTCTAGCGGTTCTCCAACTAGGATGTAGACCATTCCCACTATCTTCAACGATTATAGGTTGAGAAACTAATTCTACAACCGCTCGAAGATGGTAAGATATCTTCACTCTCTTATTCAAAAAGTTCAAGTTTTTGTTAATGTCGGCTAACGAGGAAAATCATTTTCAATGAAAACAATATCTCTGGACTCATCTCGGTCATCCCTCCACTTGGATGTTCACCATACATCACATATCCTTTTGAGCAATCGAGAATATCTTATAAAGACAAGCTTTCTTGTTCTCTAGGACCTAATATCCATACACATGAGAAGCGTTGCGAACATGGCAATTTGAACCCCATGGGCGCAAATTACCTAAATTAGGTTTTTCGCCTTTCCAAAGTTCATATGGCGTAGAAGGAACCGATTGAGTTGGGACACGGTTCAAAATGTAGCCCGAAGTCATAATAGCATCCCCGTAAAGATATTGGGAGGTTGGCTTGCGCCATCATTGATCTAACCATATCTAATAATTTCTTATTCTTCTCTCTGCAACACCATTTTGTTCATGAGTATATGGAATAGTAAGTCATCTAGTTATTCCCTTACTCTCACAAAATTGCCCGAACATATCGGATAAATATTCGCGTCCACGGTAAGTATGGAGAGTCTTCAAACTCTTCCAGTTTTGATTCTCAACTTCGCAACAAAGCGCTTGAAACAATCCAAGGCTTCGTGGCGGTGAGCAATCAAATATACATAACCAAATCGCGTATAATCATCAATAAATGTGAGAAAATAAGAATAACCATGTCTAGCTTTAACATTCATAGGTCCAAAAATATCAGAATGTACCAGCTCAAGAGGTTGAGAAGCACGTTTGGCCTTACCAAAAAGGTTTTATACAAGCTTTTCCTTCTAGACAAGGTTCACATCAAAGTAGTGAAATCATTCCTCGGTGCTACTCGGTTGGGAGCTTGGAGGCGGAGCAATAAGTTCGGACTTGGAAATCGCCAAAACTCAGTCTAATACTCGAAATCTATTTATTAATAATTTATATATTGGTGCTCATAAGTCATGATTTGTACCTAATTAAAATTAAAATTAAAATTTTAACATTATAATGTAATTAAGTGTGTAATATTGTTATATTGAACGTATTTATCATGTATTTAAAGGTTTTCTATTTTATAACTCTCATCTAAGGGTTATGAATATTTTATTTTCCGATTTTAGTGCATGCAAGGACGACTCGGAAAAATCGTTAACTCGTTTGCTAAAAAAAAACGGTCAAATCGGAAAAATCGGCGCCTTAATTTGCTAAAATCGGAGGGCTTGGAATCGGAAATCGCCTCGGCCATAGAGGTTATAACGATTACTCGGTGAGCAATCGACCTTGGAGAGAGATTTTGACTACACTTTGGTTCACATACGGGTAAGGAAACTTTAACGAGTGAGCCAGATGGCCTTCTCGAGCTAAGCAGGAGTCATCCTATCTTGCCCGATATGTCCTAGTCTAGCATGCCAAGTCACCACAAGTCAATAACACTACTACTACTAGCATCGGACACTAAAGTCTCGGAAGAAATAGAATTAAACAAGTTTAATTTAAAGAAATTATTACATAAATAACCATGTCCAAACAAAGTACCATAAAAGAAGATGTCCAACCTAAGTCTTCTATTTTAAAAGAGTACCCTAAACTAAGAAGAGAAATAGCTCAAAGTAGATTATGATGAATTCTCGGCATGTACGTATAACACATCGTGAAGTGTTAAAATAAATCAGCAGCGCATAGAGAGCTTATATGTTCCCATAGCATCCTCACATGTTCAGTGCCTATATAAAATCTATATGTACCACGTGAAATACGTCGATAATCTACAAACCCGGCTCGATCTCGAGCTACGGGTTTTGTTGCTCCAGTATCTACAATCCATTCGGGGGAAAGTGAGCAACTATTACATGTGAACACGGATATTAAACTTGAGTTAAATGAACAAAGTACCTTTTATTTCGGTGCACTCACGGCCAAAATGTCCTTTGTTTCCCTGATTATAGCATTTCATCTTAGATTTGTCTCTTTTTCCAAAGCACGCTTGCCACGACGGCGCTTAGCTGGTTTTACGCTTTTCGGCATCCCTTTGGCTATTTTTCTTGCGCTTCCCTTGTGGTTTGCGCTCACCTTGAGCATACAAGGTAGCCATACGTCTCGCCTCTGGCGCTCAACTTCAAGCTCAACGTGTCGAGAGATGTCGGAAAAATTCTTGATGCTTTCATTATGAGTCGAATTTACTTCATATGCACCCAAGAATCAAGCAATGACCTTATCACAGCCAAAACTTGTCGCTCATCACTTAGAACATTCCCAGTGATTTCAACTCATGAATCATTGTGACATCCTTCTTAGATTTTCTATCATTGAATGCTTGGGATCCTTTGTTAGACCTCAAATTTCAGCACTAAGTGCGAAGTCTAGTGGTGGACCTACCACCAAAGTCAAATTTTAGTTGGTCCCACATTATCTTGGCATTAGGCAAATCCTCATATTCTCCAATAAGATCATTGTGCATGCTACTCAACATAGTGTGGAGTGCACTACGATCTTTCTTAACCCAAGTTTCGTAGGCTTCAAGATCACGACGGTGTTGGGAAGTATGACCCTCTGCGGGTCGGACTATTTCATTTGTTAGGAGTTCCATTTTCCTCCTTCATCCAACAAGTATCGGATTTTTCTATGCCACACATCATAGTTCTTCCCATCAAGTTTGTCACCCTTATTGAGATCAGCAGTCACATTGTTGCTAGCCATTTCTACACGTTTGTTGCACAAAGTTAGACATTATTATTATGTGTACACTCACTATATTGTCTCAAAATATAATTGATAAAATCATATCTACACACAAATCCGAGATCGAAAATTTCGCTAGGCTCATAATCATCACCCAAATATGTATTTTAATATAACCTCTATCAATTAATTTGGACTAATAAATATTGGTAAAGCACATAACTTAAGCCAATAAAACCACTTTTAATCGGCCAACATATGACAATTAGTTATCTATCAACGGAGATAAATAAGCTACAAAGTACATCATGTGGAAAACGGACACGAAATCGAGTTTACGGCTACTAATTTTCAAAGTATCTCGCTCACGAATTATTTTCAACTAACGAAAATAAAGCAAAAATATGCCCTTGTTTCGGAAACATATATTATTGAAATTATTTTCAACTAATGAAAATAAAGCAAGTTAATTATTTTTCAACTAATGAAAAATAAAATAAAAATATGCCCTAGTTTGAAGTAAAAATATCCACTTTTAGATTTTCTAAAATTCTGAAAAATACACAAAGTAATATATATTTTCGCAAACACATACTGCCTGAGTATTTTTTGTTGAGCAAGACACTAATGATATTAAATTAAACAACATGATTCAACAAATTAATCATATTTAAAAAAAATATTAATATCATGCATGTTGTATTTATATGATTATAATTAAATCAACCACATAGGTGATGATTCCATATAAATAATTTAAGGTCGTAGTCCTTTCGAGCGGAGGCCGTTTAGTCCATGGTCCATTGGATGGTCGGTGTGAGGCTAGAAATTGGAACATATTGAACCACAAAGGTGATGGCTCCACATAATTGTTTTAGGTCATAGTCCTTTCGGGAATGGTCGTTTAGTCCATGGTCCAAAAAAATAAAGAAAATGCATAAAAGGCTCGATGCCAATGTTAGTCATATATAAGCGATATATATGTAAGTTGAACAAATCAAATGCGGAAGCGGGTTATTAATTCATACCTTGTAATCGCTCCAAATGCGGATGAATTAGGACCGGTGGATCACTTGCGTTTCACGTTCTTGAACCTTCAAACTCGGCGGTGAGTAGGTGCCACAAAAACGAGCACAAACTATATTTCCACAAACTAAATACCGTATAGAACTTCAACTTCTTCTCCAAAAGACACTAAGGGATTTTGGTGATTCTACAACTAATGTTTGAATACTAGCTAACTTGAATTCTCACATAGAACTCTCTAGCTTAATCTCCATACTTGGTTTATCTCTTGCTAAACTCACTACTATTGAGTTGTAGTATTTTCTACTTCTTATTATTATGTTTCAAAAAATGAAACTAGAAGCCTATTTATACTCAAACTCAAGTATCCTCTCTTGGAAAGTGTCAAGGAAGAACTAAACACTTGGACCAAGTTCTAACACTTGTTAGCATGGGGATAAACATATGGAGTAAGTGATTAAACACTTGTTAGCATCATGCAAACACATGGTGGCAAGAAACAAGACACATGTTTCACCATGGCTTGGTTAGTTGGAGAAGGATTTTTCTTTTGACAAAGTCAAGCACATGATTTTTATATAACCACCCAAGATGGATTTTGGGCATGCACACACACATGCGTGCCCATATTTCAACAGAACTAGACTACCATTAATGGCATTCACTACATTAACACAATCTCCTTCAATTTCCGGATATTGAATCTTCTTTTCCTTAGAACACTTATAGCTTCTAGAGCAGCAATGACTTCAATTTGCTCACCATCTATTGCGTTTACTTTCCCACCCATTGCTCACATAAAATTACTGTATTAGAGCGCAAAATTAGTCCATAACCCATAGGTTGGTTATCTGATATAAAAGAAGCATCAAAGTTTAGCTTTAAATAATTTCCAGCAGGGGGAATCCAATTGATAGTCTTATTAGCTTGTACATTCACAATCACAGGTTTAATTTCTCTTTCACAGTCATCAATAAATTCCTTCATAGTAAGGATAAAACTGGAAGGATTTAGTTATTTCTTATCAAATATAGCAGCACATACGTGCTTCCAAATACACCAGAGAACACAACAAACATATCTAACTCTTACTTGCATATCATGGGTACAAAAATTATTAACGTTGAATAAATCGGTTAACCAACCGCAAAGATTTGAGTGTTTATGTTTGTACCTACTAAAGTGTGATCGAGCAAACCATAATCTCTTTGTGACTGAGCAATCAATAAAATTATCTTGACATGTTTCATCATTGTTCTTACGAGAGGGGAAAATAGGTTCAATTCACTTACCACCTTGTGCAACTTATCTCTGGTTGCCACACAATTATGAATAATTCTCCATATAATATGAAGGATTTTAGGAAGAAGTTGGACCTTCCATATCTTTTTCCAAGGAAAGCTAGGAATGTTAAGAGTTTGAAGTCTTAAAGAATCTGCCAAAAAGTAAATTATAAGCGATTTTCTGAAGTAAAACTACCATTTTTAGTTCCCAGTCATCTAACTTGGTACTTACCTATCATTGGAATTCTCATTTTAGGATATGCTCAACTATGGTATTAGGAAACAAAGCACTGTAACATGTTATAATTTTAGGTTTTTGTATCGATATCAATGAGGTGTGAGACTTTAGATATGCCAGAACAAAACATGTCACTTGGTACTTGTTTACCTAGACTAGGTACCCAAACATCTTTCCAAACATTAATGTCTTCACCATTCGAAATTTCCCGGTAATGATGCTTCTTAACTATCTCTATACCATGGCATATACCTCTCCAAATCCATGAGCCATTACTACTTAGAGTGCCGGACAAGGGATTAAAATCAGAAAATATTTATGAGCCATAATTTGAACCCATAAAGCATCATTCTCATTTATTAACCTCCAAGCTAATTTACATAAGAGGGCTTTGTTAAATTGCGGATCTCCTAATATTAAGACCCCTACAACCTTAGGGTGATAACTATACTCCAAGATTTAGGAAATCATTTCCTACAATTATTATCCTTATGCCAAAGAAATTCCTTTAGAGGCTATCAATTAAATCGAGTTATTTTTTGGCATAGGGAACACAACCATTTGGTGGGTAGCTATAGATCCTAGAACTATTTGAGATGGGATAGTCCTTCTGGTTGGTTAAGGTGGTTAGATTTCCACATTGAAAGTCTACCACTAAACTTAGACATCATATACCTGAAAGGACTCACTTTTGTCAAGTTGTAGTAGAAGTGGAACCCCTAAGTACTTGTCTGGGTGCCATGTTCTTAATGTTCGGGAAATTGAGTACAGCTTGTTTCACACGATTTTCGGTTTTTACTAAAATCCATAACAAATCTTCGAGGAAGTTAATAGCTTGGCCTGAGGCCTTACCAAAATTTTCTAAAATAGAGTTTGAAAATGCGGGGGTCTAACAACCACACCCAACAATTCGTTTGGAAATCTGAGAGGACTTGCTCCAAAGACCAATGTTGATGTCAATCAATGTAAATCAACAACCCAAGGTTGGATATTCTTATTGATTAATCTTAACGCACAACCTGTGATATTTCAATTATATAACAAAATATAATGCGGAAAGAAATAACACGGACACGGAATTTTGTTAACGAGGAAACCTCAAATGCGAAAAACCCAGGACCTAGTCCAGTTGAACACCACACTTGTATTAAGCCGCTCTGAGACTCTATCCTACTACCAATTAACTTGGACTGACCGTAGTTGAACCTAATCAATCTCACACTTTGATTCAAGGTGCAGGTTTAGCTCCTTCGTCTCGACTGACATGATACTACGCACTTGATTCCCTTAGTTGATCTCACCCACAACCAAGAGTTGCTACGACCCAAAGTCGAAGACTTGATAGACAAATACTGTCTCATCTTGAAAAGTCTAGGATTGAATAAATCTGTCTCCCACATAAATACTCAAGAGTTTTTGTTTCGTCTTTTGATAAATCCAAGGTGAACATGAACCAATTGATAACCGGACTTATATTCAAGAACGACCTAGAATTATCAATCACCTCACAAATAATCTTAATTAGGGCTGTCAATGGGTACCCATTACACGAACCGGACTAGGTAGACTTGGGTGATTAAGGTCCTAAAAGTTGGACCGTTAGCAACTTAGGACCCGGCGGGTAATTACCTTTGAGGTATCAGTGCGGATTTATTCATACTTTTATTCATGTTTTTGCTAGTTTTAGCTTTGATATTTTACTTGTTTAACATTTTTCTCTTACATTTTAATCTTTATTTAGTACATTAATAAGAAATAATAATAAATTTTTATAAAAATTATTTAAATCCAAGCCAAAAAAAAGAAAAATATTAAGTTTTTGAGGTTTTTAATAGTTTTCTTAAGACCCAATGGGTACCGGAACTGAAGGGTACCACGAGTATTTAAATGAGTCCGGTTTTGGGTCCACAAATTTAGGAACCGGACCGGAACCGTTAGGACCGGACACGACCTTTATAAGTAGGATCCGAGGTCGGTCTAGTGATACCGGGAGGACCGGACCCGTTGACACCCTAATCTTAATCGACTAGCGAAAGAAGATATTGTGGAATCACAAACGATGAGACAAATGTGTTTTTGATTACTTTTCTATCTTTCCTATCAGAGATATAAAATCTCGAGTCAATTATTTCAATTTCAATTGTACTCAACATGGTAGAAACAACAAGATCATATCACGCAACTACAAAGATAATAGTTGGGTCTGGCTTCACAATCCCAATGAAATCTTCAAGTTGTTAACCTACGGGGTCTCGAGAAGAAACCTAAGGTTAAAGGAGAATCGACTCTAGTTATGCAACTAGTAACACACGGGAGGTGTGGGGATTAGGTTTCCCGAGTTGCTAGAGTTCTCCTTTATATAGTTTTCAAATCAGGGTTTGCAATCGAAGTTACTTTGGTAACAAAGCATTCAATATTCACTGTTAGATGAAAAACCTGATTTGACCAAGCTAATATCTTTCAACCGTTAGATCGAACTTAGCTTGTTACACACAAAATGAAATGTCCCCTCATTTATGTTTATGTGCTTGTACCCAAACGTGTACACCATGCTGGTTCACAATAGTAGTTAACCGAGGCTAGCCATATGATTACTCTCATATCAACCTTATTCATCTTAACCATAACTAGTTCAAATGACTCAAATGAAACTAGTTAAAGAGTTTTTCAATTGCTATATTCTCATAAAATTATACAAGAACACAATTGAAGCAAAATCGGTTTGATTCATTCGAATCAATACATGAACATTATAGCCACGGTTTGCAAAGATTGCATTCCTTGTTGATAAATGTTTAGGTTCATGTACAACCGATTTTAGAAAGTAACACACTTAAGTATGTGTACAGGTATGCATACTTAAGTAACCGGATTTGAGTTTGTTTTGGTTTTCAAATTCAGCAGAAATTCACGGACGTGAACTTCCGCCCGGTATGCGTCTGGTGCAGCGTAAGTTAGGTAACGGATGAGTAATTGGTTTTTTCAAAGTCGGCGGAAATTCACGGAAGTGAACACGCGATATGCGTACATGTACACATACTTGCAGTATCCTACAACCTTTTTGTATACACACAAGTATGCATACTTTAGGTTCCAGTTTTGGACTTATATACACTAATGTGCGAACATACTATGCTTATATCCAAAGATGGTTACAAGATTCTAAACTCTTTATTTCAATCATTGAACGTTCTTCTATAATAATAATAGCCGTTTTCACACACTATTAGCATCAAAGCAATTTTCAAGATATTGAAATAATCTTTATTGAAACATTTCAAGCCTACATCAAATGATTGTATCACACAAACCATGTAAGATGTTACTTGGAAATTTTCTCATGATATAATATGAACTTGGTCGAAGCGAAAGCTTACCAACACATATTTCGAGAAATATGTAAGCGAGATATACTTAGCTCGAAATCTCAAATATATATAGAGAAAACTATATCGTAACACAACTTATGTATCAATATAGGAGATAATATAAATAGACTTTCCAAGTGATAGATGAGTTCAAGTCTCCACATACCCTTTGTCAAAGAAGTTCCACAAGCTCCCCTCAGTAGTTCTTCGTCTTCAAATGATGAACTCCGTGAAAACTAAGCTCAACTACACAATCTATGTCCTAGTTCGATATATCTATAAATAGGCAGAAACCAAGACATATAGTTTTGATCACTAACATTGACAAACATGCTTGATATAGCAACTCATGCGAGTTCGACCGAGCAGTGCTCTAATAGACTTCAATTTCCTTACCTCTGTAGGATTGGCTTTAGTAAAAATTAGGCAATCATCTGCAAAAAGAGATGTGAGATAGCAGGTGCATGTTCAATTACTTTAATACCTTTTATAAGATTTTTAGTTTCATTTACTAGCAAGTTTTTGATAAGATATCCATGCACAAAATAAAAAGATAATGAGACAGGGGATCCCCCTGTCTCAGGCCTCTAGTAAGCCAAAATTGTTCACCTAGAACACCATTTAACATAACTGAAGAAGATACAGTTGATACACAATGATTAATCAAATGGCACCAGTCATCACAAAAAGCTAAAGTTTTAAGACAGTCATTTAGAAAGGACCATTCAATCCTATCGAAAGCCTTAGACATGTCTTACTTAAGAGCCATGAGCCCTTTTTTAGATTCGTGTTTTTTTGATGGTATCAATTACCTCATGCGCAATAATAATATTATCAGTCATGAGTCTGCTTTGCGCAAATGTAGCTTGATAAGGAGAAATGATATTGGCTAGAAGTGGTTTTATTTTATTAGCAAGTATTTTGGATATTATCTTATAAGAGATGTTACAAAAACTAATAGGTCTAAAATCACTAGCCATATTAGGACAATCAACCTTAGGTATAAGGGAAATAAAGTTATAGTTGTTTTCTTTTAAAAGATATACTTACCTTGAAAAAAACATTGCACAATCTTAACAGTATCTTCCCTACAATATCCCACATATTATGGTAAAATCACGGAGAAACCCATCGGGACCCGGTGAAGTCAGGGTTTCATACTAAACACAACATCCTTTACTTCATCACTGGAAGGTAAACTCATAAGACAAACATCATCAGCATCAGTAACACAAGCATTAACACAATCATATACCAGTACCGTCTGTTAGCTATTGGATGTCTATCTGTTAACCATATACCAGTACCATGTTTAATAGATTCTATATGAGTTTTTTCCCTCCTAAAATTGGCTTTAGTATGGAAATATTTGGTGTTCCTGTCATCAAATTTGATCATATCAACTTTTGCCATTTGTTTCCAAAAATCCTCTTCTATATCCCGCCAATAATTCAATTGTTTAAGAAGATCATATAAACTAGGATTACTAGTATCAACATTTCCTTGAGAATTCAGATTCTCAATTTGACGTATAATGTTGTTAAGATTAAATTGGATATTACCAAAAGTATTATAATTGCAATCTCTTAAAGAAAACCTAACTTTTTTAAGAAAAGATTTATGTTTAAAGGAAGCGGAGAACCATTATTTTTTGATTTCCAATTATTATAAACCACTTCTTGCAAGAGGAGTCTCTTAGCCAACACTTATTGAATTTATCTGGTCTCCTAACAGTATTAGAAGTTTTACAACTTATAAGAATTATAGGACTATGGTCACTGGCTATAGGTGCTAGATGATAGACATGACAGTCAAGAAATAGCCTAAACCAAATTATTCATCTCTAAAAATCTATCAAGTCTTTTCTTATATCAGTTCGGGGCCATGTGTTCTATTGCTCCAAGTAAAGATGTTACCCGAGAATAAATCATATCATGCAATCCTAGACTATTAACAAAGTCTCAGCGGTATCGAACAGTTGGGTATGAGGATACCACACGATTTTCTTCATTACCGAGAATGAAATTCATATATACTAAAAGGATCCAAGGATAGGTAGTAGGCTCATGTCTATAATGCATGATAAAATCACCGCATTCTGTTACCATTATTTAGAGCACCATACATACATGAAAAATAATTTTAAACCTACCATAAAATTGAAAAGTACAATCGATGACATTGAATTGAGAGATAATGATTTCTAAGTTAAGTCCATCTTTCCACAAAAGACATAGTCCACCAGATAAACCGATAGGATCTACTATGAAGAAATTTGAATACTTCAAAGGTTTGATGAAAAAAGACATTTTTTTATACGAAGTTTTTGTTTAAGATAAAAAAATAACATACGGGCCATTAGTATTTACTAAGCTCCTAAGATGATTTTGGTATCTTTATGACCATAGCCACTGAACATTCCAAAGCAATAAATCTTATTTTGGAAAGCGGTGAAGTAGTAAACAAACACAACACAAATAGTAGTTACTAATGAATTGAAGAATTGCGAGAATTAAACAATAAGTAAAAAGCGAGATATCAAATCTAATTACGAAATAATTGGAGAAAAGAGAAATTTTGAAATTAGGGAAAAAAAATTTAGGGTTGAGTTTTGAACCGATATAAGGAATCTATTCTGGTTTATTTTATGCAATAGAACCTCCATTTTTGGCAAGAGTATTATCAATTGCATTCCATCCTTCAACGTTGATATTCCATCTGATGATCCATGTTAGATCTAGGGACACCAATTCCATCATCCATATTCATCGTTTCATGAGGTTGATAAATTGGGTTAGTATGATTGTTGATCAAAGATTGTGTATTTGATTCTGAAAGGGAAACTCCTTCATCTCTGGTATGTTTATGTTTCCTCAGCTCTCCTTCTTATTGCACTAGTTCTGGATTAATATGATTCTCACCAGCAAATAACCCCGATAAAGCATCACATTTACTTTGTACACCGGCTTCTAGGATATAGGCTGCCAAAAAAGTTTTCCCTTCATCTGTTTAGCTGAATTCCTCAAATTCCATTTCATTTATAGCTTCCACCTTGTGCTCTTCAGCTAGACGCTTGCAGTTCTCCTCAACATGTTCAACCACCAAGAAATGCTTGCGAGATACCAAAGTGATAAATGACCCATACCCTTCCTCGATGGTGTATCTAGCCATCCACGTCTTCTCAAAGGATCTTTCAAATTGACTTCCACGTATACAATGCTTGTGACATGTCCTCTTGGAACCCTCTTCTTCCCCTATGTATTAACTTTTTTTCTATGTCCGAGACAAATATCATTCACCGATTTTCCATTCAATATGATCTGTTTAAGATTTCAAGTCGACACACCAAACTTGACTTATAAATTTGTGATCTTCAAGAAGAATATTTGAGTTATATTTTGGAGACATAAAAGATAACCCAACATCGACCATGGGGTATTGGAGACCACAATGTCATATGCTTCTTTTCTTTCAAATACGAAACAAATAGGTTGATACCTTTGGATATAATTTCAAACCTTCGATAGCATTTCAATCTCAAGTTAACTTCCTCTTTAACCTTTTCAAGACTTAGAGGTCCTTAGATATGATCTTCCCAAGTAAACTAAAAGACCATTCATCGGCTGCATCTTTAACCACTTGAAGCCGAGATGTAATAGCTCTCTGATGATCCTTGAAGAGCTAGCACCGAGATTTACATATTGCATACTTTGGGACAAATTCGCCATACTCACTGAATTATTTATGTGTCGCAGATATTTGGTATTCTCAGTGGAAAAACTATGGGTATTATAAAGACCAAGATTGCAAGGGTTAGCTTTTAAAAGGGATATCTTATTGGATTATAAAAGGGTTTAAAATAAACATAATCTTTTTGTTTCCTAAAATATTTGACAAAACAATTATCCCACATATTCCGGAGTTGAATGTTTGAAAAATTTTGAATTTTGCTGAGAGGGAAAAGTTTCCTATTATTGTGACTAAGAATGTGTTTGGGTTTTGAACAACATGTTGACCAATCCAACCCTTCGATGCGAAGCGATGATGATGTTTAATCAACAAGATTAAACTATGATGATGGAGTATCAACCTTAAGTTGAAGGTGATATAAAATTGATGTGAATATATGGATCAAAATGAATTTTTGTTCACACAATGATCTTTGGATCACAATACTACTACAAGAATGCAAGCACGATTGCGATAATTGATAATATATTGATGAAGTTTCCACCATGGTGGTTCCACGACCTAATATTACACAAAATCAACAAGGATATCTGCCAAAAAGGATTTAGAAACTTATTAGCAGTAGATCGACAAAGATATGTTTAACAAAACTACCAAATTTTAAATTAAACAAATAAAACTAAGATGATTTCTACAAGACCATCTAGAAGAAGATTAGTAAATGAGCAAAAACTTAAGAGACACAAACAAGATAATCAAAAATGTATAAAATCAACACAGAACATAGAATAAGATTAGTAAATGAAGATTAGAAGAACCGATTTAATGCCACTGAGTTAACTTTATTTTCTCCCGATTTGCAGAGCCGACATAATGCATTCAAATTGACACCATTAAAACCCCACTATAAATATAAAACCACTTAGACATACCCAAACATGAAAGTGGTTGCTTACCGGTTCAAAAATAAAATGCTCGTTCTCTTCTTGCGACTCCTTCTCTCCCCCTCATCCGATTTCCTCTGATTCGGCAATTTCGACCGTTAATCTGTCTTTTCTTTGCATAACGGCTAGTTTATCGCTGGATTCCTCCACTGTCTCCCCTGAACTCTTTAATCTCTATGTTTTCTTCCTCTATTTGATTTATTTTCGCCTAATTCTTATGCTAGTCTATTTCAATCTCTCCTAGTTTCTTCTCTTTATTGTTTCAGAATTCCTCAAATCTCAATTATCATCCATGCTCATGTAATTGTCTCAATACTTCAATTCAAGAAATCTCAGCAATCATTGACATCACAAACACCGCAAGTTACATAGATAACACAATCATCACGAGACAATATTGTCGACAATCACGATTACCAAACGAGAATTCTAGCTCCAAGAAAATCGCCTATACAGAGTCTAGTTCCAAGGAATTCACTTATACTGATTCTGTCATGGATACTACCACTTTCTACATCAAGCACCTTACTCAATTCTACAAATATCGCAAGATTCACTACACCTCGAGACATCACTTTTCTCAAGCATCTTCAATCAAAAATACCAATATTTCAACAAAAAAACAAGATATTCCAATTAAAAATCCAAACATGAAATCAATACATTTTACCAACAATATATCCAAAATAGAGCAATTCTGTTACCCAAATAAACCACATAGATTAAAATATCATAAAAGTTCACAATGTCATAGACATAAACCATGCCAATTAAACAACAAAAGTATTCCACCCCGAATCAAACAAAAGTTGTAATTCAAAATAAAACCCCACTTTACCAACAACCAAATTCTAATGCTTAGACACATTGAAATTCACTTACTTAAGAAGGCCGCCGAGTTCGGCTCAGGTTTTCCTGGCTAACACTTCGGGTTTGACTTGAGTCATGCGTATTGGCTCTCTCTGCGTTTCTTGCTGACTCTAGAGACTAATGCTCTTCCATGGGATGGTGATGCTCCGCCTCAGATGCACTGGCTTGGTTTGTTTGTTTTGGATCGGCGGTTGTTGGATCTACTCCATCAGTGTCAGCACATGGCTGAGTTGGTTCAACAGGTGGAGATTGCACACTGCAAAAATCATTCGTCTGATTTGTCTGTTTCTGGTGCAAAGAACATCAAGTACATGAAAATGCATAGGCTCATAATTGTGCCAAGGTCGAGCATCCAATTTACGGACCATCAATTGAGCATCAGCAGGGTGAACAGTAGATTGGAAACCAATTCTACTCAGACCAAAAACAAGATAGCGATATTTAACTATAACAACACCCTCATGCATTTGGAAAGGACCAAATCTTGGATGATATGCATACAATTTCCAATCATCATCATCAAATCCAAACCTACATGGTTTCTCCTCGGGGAAAAATTCAATTCATTTTCAGAATCTTCATCTTTGTTCTCAATCACAACATTTTTATCCCTATCAAGATGATTACCCTCTCATTTCTTGCTATTTCCCCCATGAATCTCAAAAATACTAATATCTAAGTGATTGGAGCGGGCTTTGGGCCAGTTGAAGAAGCTGAACCAACCTCTCAACGGGAAAATCAACCAAGAGCTCATGCACAACACCGGGAGGCCCTCTCTGTTACAAACACTCTTGACCTTAATATTTACATTATGTTGCATGTTATCAAAATACCGGGGAGAAACTTTCTTGAAAATCAGGAGACTCACAACCTTGAGGAAAAGCTATTCCATAAGGCAAACAATCAACGAAATACTCATACGGATACCCGGTAAATCTGTGGCTCAAGATCAACTTCATACATGTTTTCTTACCCTTACGATAAACACGATCTCATTCTTACCCATCTTTGGATATTTTGGCGGTTATCTTTAATCCACGAGACTCGAGAAGTTGAAGAAGAAAAAGAAATTGGGCGCAATCCAGGCCATTTAGTTTGGTCTTTATAGGGGTTCAATTTCTTGGGCTTGGGTAGTTTCAAAATTAATTAGCGGCGCTTTCAGATGACATACCTTAGTCTGGAAATTTCATCACTCAACCATGTCGTTTCAAATCTCCCTCTATTAGGAAATCATGGCATATTCCATATTAAAGGAAAAATTCACGTAATCTATTTAAGCGACAATTTTTCCTCTTCTTGATTAGCATATGCTCCCTCATTCTATTGCCACTTGCCAGTTGGTCATCGTCTGTGGAGCATGCTAGCTGGATCCCAACACAAACCAACGACACACATATCACTCAAAACTACCTCGGTCCCGATTGGAGTTATTTGAAACATCGGTGGCGGCATTGGGTTGCTTATTTGGGACCATGATAAGCTAGTGCATCCTTTATTCCATGGGCACAAACGGTATCGCCAAATCTTCACAGTTAGCGAGCCATGCAACAATGGTCCCAAGCTATTTGCTTATGCTCTAAGCATGAACCCGATCCTTACTGTGGCTTTACCTAATGGGTCATTTCTTTCCGAAAATCCGAGTAACCCAAAACACCGGACTAACCAACAATGACAAAAAATCGATTCTAAGGTGTGTATGTTTGGTCAACATGTAGCTCGGCAATGTCATGAAAATGACTCACCAAAATCGGGTACACTACTTATTCTCAAATATAGTTCTCCCATAATCTTTTGTCACGAGGCTACCCTCCAAGAACCATTAGCCATCAAGCATCACTCCAATCACAAGTCAACATATGAACATGTGAATAAAGTTCAAAAAGACCTAAGTTGGAGCCAAGATGTGCCACAACAACAAACAAGTCTGCACCACCTTGTTTCCTCACTTGTACCATCACATACGTGAAGTATTTTCAAATTAAAGTTGGTTATCTGCCCCAAACACTTTATATTCATCCTATTCACTTGCTACACTAACATGATAAACTTTACCCACTCCTCACCTTTCTTTTCATGGCCTACTCTCTAAATCCAATCCAAGCACACATTGAAAGCCTAGTTGACCAATTAAAAATTGCAATGGCATTACACGAAAAGATTTGTTCCCAAAGTTTTCTAAATCTGAAAATATACAACCTAAACAAAAACTAGATTGGAAATGGTGCTTTATTGGAAGTTGTGTAGCAACATCCGTTTGAAACATCGAGTTAGTAACTTCATAAATAGTAATTGGGAAATGCTAAGTAGAATCGAGGTTGATCTTTGGAACGGGAAGAAACTACACTTTGAGGCTTACATGAAGAAGATTACTCTACTACGAGAGAGGAGGAACAAAGGTATCTTTGACAAACTCATGGTTCTTGTTGAAGTTCCTTACGGTGGTCTCTACTCTTTTCCAAAGTCATGGTATGGCTTCTGGTATTAAGAGAATCCCTAAACATATCATGCACGTATCAGAGGAATGCAGAAGCTAGTGGAATATTTAAAGAAGCTAGGAAGCCTTATGGAAGAGACATATTTGAGAAGAATATGGAAATCAAACTCAAAATTGATGTAACAAGACCCCTTTGAAGTTTCGGATGAAGGTTTTGAAACCACTACGTACCATCTCCCCTTTGGTTGGAATTTTCCTATGCTCTAAATGGTATCAAATTTTGCAAGTTTGTATAATCCTTGACCATCCAAGCCTTGTCTTCCCAATCCCACCAACTCAACCTCAAAACATCAATGTGTCATCTCACCCACCTCGATCCCATTAACTCAAAAACCGAGAAGTATTCTTATGGGCAAAGTTATTACCCAAAACTCATATTCGACAAAGATCTTACTATGGAGTTTGAAGCTAAGATGAGATATGCTAAGAAGATGGAGTTAGAGAATGTTGTTGCTAAAATAGCTACTCTGCTCAAGTGAACCACTCATCTTTGGAGCCCAACCACTCCAAAATGGCATTCTTCTGAAACCTCTCAACACCCTAGTGTTATTTCTGCCGGTGAGGAACATGAAGTGGATCATCCCAAAAGCTTACTAGCACCTATAAGAAAAAACCAAACTTAAAAGCTGCTGCCCAGATATCAAAGAGCCCAATACCTCACCGGCCAGACCAACCCTTCAATACCAACATTTTCCACCTCTCCCCCAAGCCTTTCCCATTTAACTCTCTCCTACCCTAGCCCATCTTAAAGCTAAAATGGATATTGAAATAACTAAGAGAAAGAAGGCATCAAGGAAAGCTAAGAAAAATAATCACCGGTTTGAACCTCGGATGGAACGACCTCATTTGCGAAATTGTCGATCTTTACCTAGTTTGGGATATGCGGTAGAACCCGATCTTGACTTATGTTGAGAAACTTGGTAGAACCAATCCTTACCTATTTTAGGATACATGGTAGAGCTGATCCTAGATATTTTGGGAGTCATGGTAAAGCCCAGTCCTTACATATATTGGGAGTCTTGGTAGAACCCGATCCTAGCTAACGATGGGAGTCATGGTAGAACTAATCCCACATATATTTGGATACTTTGTAGAACCGAGTCTTAACCTATGTTAGGAGTCACGGAAGAATCGGTCCCAAGGCAAAGTGATCGTTCATATTCACATATTACTACGGTTTGTGTGAGTTTGGAATTAAGGTTTTGCTAATTAGGAAAAATTCAAAAGTCGACATACTTTGGAATGAGTATAATTTTATCTTTTATTGTCCAAAAGATATTCCTTCCATCTTGAAGGTGATCCCAACTTAGAAATATTGAGAATCTTTTAATAAAGGAATTTACAATTATATGCTTTTGATTTTCCGACCAAATCAAAACATATCTCTTAATTTATATTAGTTAAGTGCTAAACTAATGTTAGATATTTTCTAATTAGATATTTGGAATTACGGGTTGGATATTAGTTGGAAATAAGAAAACCCCGAATTAGGTACTTATTGCATATCTTGAAAATATTTTCGATATTGGAATTTCCTTGTTCCAAACAACCTTGGTTTATAAATAGTTGAGTTTGCATTTCTTGCAAGCTATCTTAAAACAGGAAAACTTCATTTGTGTTTGTTTAAGTAGAGCCGTCTATCAGGAAAAAATTACCTAATTAGGAAAAATCTCTTATGATCTCTCGTTTAAAGACTTTTGTGGGATCAAGCTCTCAGAGTACCATTTGTGGGAAACTAGATAAATGCATTGTTATTTTAGTTTTTTCGATTATTGATTTGATTGACTAACGGTTGTTGAAACTTTAATTGCACCTAGTTTTATTACTCTTGAGCATTCTCCCGACATAAAGGTCACTCAAACTAGATGAAAGTATTGATTGGATTTTAGAATATTTGTTAGATCTAAAAGACAACTTGTGATCATTCATTATTAACGAGACTATGTTATGTGTGATCAATCATAAATGGATTCAAGTTTGTATTGTGAAGGTACATAAGAATGGAATTGAAGATTTGGGAACAAGAAGATTTTCTTATTGGTTTTAGCAGTATCTCATAATTTAATGCACACATCTTGATCGGATGGGATCATACTTAGAATAGATTTTTACGATAATGAAAGTCGTTTAGATCGAAACTATTTGAAGTAGTATTGTGTACGAATTTAGAAGTTATTGATTTGGATTGATATTACCGGCAAAGAGTTTGCTTGTTTAGCGGAAGTGTTAGCAGCACATCTCGGTTAGACTCACCCAGCGTTAGTATGTCAAGTTTGGTTATCATATTTTAGTATCATAACTCATCTAGAGTCTCTTGATTAAATACTAGAGTCGACTTCGTTTAGGTTAGACTAGAAAGTCTAGGAATGTTGAGACATACAAATTATTACTCAAAAACACGAAGAATATGAAATAGCGAACAATGTGTGACATCATCCTTCTATTTTAGGTTAGTAATATTGACTTAAGCTGTTTCATTCTAACGTATCTTTCCGTCGTATTTATATTGAAAACATAGCTGAAGGCTGTATATCTTGTACATATTGTATAATACTCTAATGATGTGACATGGTCATATTTGTATGATCATAGTATTAGAGAATTAGACTCACAGTATAGCTTATCATTTGAAATTCGTATATATGGCATCAACATAATCTTGTATATGCGGTTATGATTATGTGAATAGGTTATGGTGAAAATTTCATCCCTAGAAACAATGTTTTAAATTTGTTTAGGAAGTACGTTCATGAACTTGGCCGTAGAATCGAAATGAAAATCATTAGGCTTATTAGTAGGCTATTCATTGCAAATCTTTGGATGACCAATATGTGTGAGATAGTTGAACCAATCTTAACTTATGTTATGTATCTTGGTATAACTAATCACAATGCGACTCAAAATTTAGTATGGATGGTTTTATTAATTGGTGTAATTGATCCTAAGTAATCACAGATGTGATGGTATGAGTTGATCCTTGTAATTGGTGTGACCAATCCTAGTAATGAGTGTAGCAGATTTCTAGTATTGGTGTAATCGATCAGGTGTTGTGTGATCGATTAAGAATGCAATCTTTACCAAACCGTGGCTAAAATGTTCATAAAGCTGATTCTTTTGAATCCCAATCCGATTCCTTCAATTGTGTCTTGTATACTTCTATGAGAATATAAACAATTGAACAACTCTATAAAGTAACACAATTAGATTCATTTGATTATCAATTTATCTAAGTGTTAAGATGAACATAGTTCATACAAAAATGTTCATATGGCTAACCCGGTTAAGCATTGTGAGCCAACTCCAATATACACGTTTAAAATGCAGTTACCCATATATAAATGAAAGGTATATGTTATTTGTGTGTAACAATCTAAGACCATCTAACGGTGGAAGGATATTAGCTTGAATCGGAGTTTCATCTAATGAGTGAATATTGATTTCTTTGTTAAAGTTATCAAACCTTTGATTTGAAGACTATATAAAGGAGAACTCTGTGGCCAGAACGATCACTTTTACTCCTATGTGATACTAGTTGCGAGCTAGAGTCGATTCTCCTTTAACCTAGGTCTTTCCTAAAACCATTAGGTTACTTGACTTCAAGGATTTAAGTCGGACCTAACTATTTTATACTGTAGTTGCGTGTTACGTCTTACTTGTTCTATCGTATTGAGTACCATATTCTCTAAGTTTTCTAGAGATTTATCTCTGATAGGTAAGATATAAAAATTAATCACAAAGCTCTTTGTCTCATTCTTTTGTGATTCCCGATAACTTGTTCTACTACCATATAGTTAAGTTATTAGAGGTGATTCATATTTCTAGGCTGTTCTTGGGAATATAAGACCCGGTTATTGGTGGTTCTGTTCACCTTGATTTATCAAAGGCAGAACAAAAAACCGTAGGTATTCTGTGGGGAATGATTTTTATCGAATAAATTTTCTTTGGGAGACATATTTGTTTATCAAGTCTTGAATTTGGGTCGTAGAAACTCTTAGTTGTGGGTGAGATGACTAAAGGGAATCAGAGTCGTAGAATCTGTGGGATTGGGCGTAAGAATGCATGGCCTTAATCGGTGTGAGATTGGTTATGGCCCAACCACATTTCCATTAGAAGCTAATTTGTTATATGCTAGAGTCTGTAGAGGCTTAATATAGTGTGGTGTTCAAAATGGACTAAGTCAGGTTTCTGACATTTAAGTTTCCCTCGTTAACAACTCCTTAGGGCATATATGTGTTTCTTTTTCGCATAATATTTTTAAATAATTAAAATATCACAGGTTGTGCGTAGTTCAATCAATTGGTAAATCCATCATACGGATTTGTTGAATGAAGTCAGTTGACACTTGAACAGCGGTCCCTTGATCGTTCCATTATTTCCCATGTGTCAGACTCTCATGGATTTCTATACATTTAATTCTTGATTACATTTGAGAAACAAAGATATAACTCTTGCATATATTTCCCTCGATTAGGTAGGTTTGGTAATGCTTTTATTTTCCAAGCACTTTCAAAACCTATATATATTAATAATTTTGAAATTGGTGTTTGGTAAAAAAAAATCAAAGTGCTTTTACCCAAAGCACTTCCAAATTCTCATTTTTAAAAGCTAGGGAGGATGAGCTTTTAAAAGCTACAAAAGCATAAACTTTGGTCCCACAGAAATTTAATGTTTGATTTATCCTTTTTGTCCCTATTTTATTTTGTAAACAATAAAAATTACCCTTAAATATATATACAATCAATTTTTTATTTAGTATATTTTATTCTTTAAATATTATTATATTTTATTTTCAAACTATTTTGTGATACCATTTCATTTAGTTTGTGAAATAAAAATAAACAAATATTAAATAATAAAATATTTGTTTAATAACATAGTTGATAATAATATTAAATAATTACTTAATTTTATTTTGATTTTTTGTTTGAAAATTATATATATATATATATAGATATTAAAAAGTGGTTAAGTAAATTTAATATTATATGTGTTTATATTTAATAGTAAAATATTTAATTATTTTTTTAAACCCAATAAATTGAAACAAAATTATTTTAGGACATATGTCATTTTTGTCATTTATTACAACAACAATGGTTGAATATGATATTTTACAAACACACTTTGATTACTTTTGTTAATCAACTTTAACTGTAGGAAAATGGAGTCATCTGTCCAAATATTCTTAAAGGCATGGTTCAAATGGAGCTGACTAAAAATTAGTACAGGTGAAATGGACACCAAAAAAAAAATAGCAAGGATGGCCCGGATTCATCTGACTTAAACTTAAAATAGCAAAGATGAACTTGGATGCATCCTAATGTAAATTAAAAATAAGAAAAAAGTATTTGAAAATGGTTAGGATGAAGCCCAGTTTACATCTGGCTATTTTTATTTTTTATCCATTTGATGTCAAAATCTAAATGTCCTTTTCACCCAGGAATTGTTGATTTTGGTCTTTTTAACCAATTTTGTGTAACTTTAATTAATACTTTACCAAACGTCTAACTGTTTTTTTCTCACAGCCTGTCTAATCTGACCTTTGCAATGGAAAAATTGCTTTTGCAAAAGCATGACAATCACAGGACTGGGCACAGTCACATTTGTCTAGTTGATTCTCTTGGAATTATGTTGAAGTTAGTCCTGCAGTTGTCTAAGCGAAATATTGGGTGTGGTTGTTATGCCTCGCTTTTTCAATTGTTATCGAGAAGCGAGGAAAACACGCTAAGACCTCCTTAAGTGTGTTTGTAGCAATCCGATTATTATGGGCGAGTCTATCTCTAATAACGTACCATTTGAAATTACCAGATGATTCTAAAGATTGGATTCTTTGAGAGATTTGTCACATCTAAGTCAATCTCGAAACATTCTCTTGATGTAAGCAGTTGATTGAAACATGCCTAGAAGCATTGGATGAAATTTTTGATGAAGGTGATTCGGATATTGATAGAGATGTTGATGAGGAAGTCTCGAGTATGTTAAGATTTATTTGATTTGTTGGAAAGAAGAAGATGAGAACTTCTCATGTCACACACTCTTGAGACTCCTCTACTGTTAAGAAAACAAAAAATTGAAAAGGTTCTGGTATTTATGTTTGGAATCGCTCTTGCGAATCCATCCTCAAAGATTCGATGGAGAAAAACTGAGTGAAAATTATTTGAATGTGATAATGTTTATCAAAATACTTCTTGTTGGAAGAGAAACTTGTAGAAACCGAACCAGTTAACTCTCATCGGCAAGTTTGATAGTTAGAAAAGCGCTTATCTCGCTTGAGAAAAGCATTGAGTCGATTTAATCTGCTCTTGATAAAATCAAGATGTTGGAAGATGACTTGGAAAAGTTCAGCACTAGTTCAAGCAAATTAACCACTATGCTAGGATCAAGTAAAATATCGCCGTGATTTGAGGATTGGGCTATATAAGGGAATAAATGATCCAGTACTAGCAAAGAGGTAAAATTTTTCAAAGGCTAAGTGATTCTTCTCAAAAAAAGTTTCCATGATGACAAAATTGAAATTCCTTCACTGGAAGTTAAGGTTGAAAGAGCAAAAGTATATCAACCTCCATGACCACAGATGAATCCGGTAAGAGCGTTTCCTTATATTTGTCATTATTGCGGAAACAAAAAGGTCACTGGAAAGGAGATGTACCGTTTTAGAGTATAAGGAATAGAAACTTCCTTGACGTTCTTGTTTGGGCATCACAAGAAGTTTTGAAACCAATATCTTATGTTAAGGCTAATCCCCTTATTTACATGTTGTAAATCCTATAAGCGTCATACGAATCCTTTTCACAATCGTAATGGTTATCAAAGGATAACTTCGTAGAAGACCCAAAGACAAGATCAAGATCCGTCTACAATTGGCAAAATAATAACTTGTAAAAGAATAGTCAATCAATTCTCTTTGAAATTGTAGAAGAAGTAATGGGAAGAAGGTTATAGTTGTTCCTAACGCACTTTCGAAGTGGATGCCAAAGAAAGTCGATATTTTGAAA
This sequence comes from Papaver armeniacum, assembly GCA_023531295.1. Taxonomy (NCBI): domain Eukaryota; kingdom Viridiplantae; phylum Streptophyta; class Magnoliopsida; order Ranunculales; family Papaveraceae; genus Papaver; species Papaver armeniacum. Next base: position 41,455 of record JAJJWW010015289.1, read on the forward strand.
AGAAATGATCTCTCGAGAGAAAATTCCACTTTGACTATTGAGAAAGGCAATATCATGATGTTGAAACTTAAAAAGTTCTTTGAAAAGATGGATTTAGATGTGAAAGGTTGCAGAAAGCAATGCATTTCATGATAATCCAAAAGTGAAAAACAATAAGCCAAAAGCGTAGATAGTGAAAAATCCATGAGATTCTGGAAAAGTCTATTTGGGTCTTTTGTGGTGAGCAAGACCTTGTTCACATCAGCACAGCTTGATTGTGGTATAAGTGCATCCTCACCAATGAATGCCTGTTATATATACGGTGAGGAGGCACGAAATTAGAGCGCACAAATTATGTTTGGTAAAATTTGTAGGAGATTCGATTGGATTCTCAGCAGTATGTCTATAAACTTGAGCAAGATTTAGATTTTATTATTTGTTTAAAGTTCTTAATGATCCATGTACCTTGTGTATCGTTCATCTACCTAATGATTTGTATTTGAGGTTCTTAAATGTTTAGGCTTGAAAATAGTAGTTGGGATGTTTGGCCTTCATGGTACACATACGGTATGCATACCATCATTTAAAATTAAAATCCAGTGACTTGATTCGCATACCAGTTTGAAAACTGCTCCAGTTCACGAAATCTCGTTTGCAAACCGGTATGTAAACTTTTCATCTTCGGTATTTGATAAAAGCTTGTTTTTTTGTAACTTCTTCATCCGAACTGGAATGACCTCATTATTTTGCATTATTTTCTCTTTAATTTCTCTTCAAAATGGTAATAGGAAATTCCGAATTTGGATGGAGTTAAGGTTGGTCTTTTCTGTCTCTTGTTTTTAGTGTTTTGCTCCCCGTCGCACTTGTTCCACTTCTCTTTGACTTGGGCACTTTAATTCTTGGAGTACTTATTTTCACAAGATCATTTTATAGATTTTAAAGAATGATGTTTGGTGAATCACAAGAAGGAAGTTCAGAATGGGGCGATGAGCACTTATTCTTGGGATTCTTGAATGTTCACAATCATCTTATGTGAACTATGGTGCATGGTCGTTAATGACTTTGTATATTTCTTCTTTGTTAATAAAATATTTTTTATATGCCTTTGGTAGCTATTATTGATGTAAATCCGTGCGAAAAAGATTGATTTCTACCATCAAGGACAAATCATCTTGTATGTGCATTCTGAGTTTGTCTTGATGCCTAGGAAACTTCTTATATAATTTATTCTTGTGTTTTAAAAAGGATAACTAGGGTTTGGAATAGCAAATATTGTGATTAAAAATAGCTGTTGCAAACGATTTTCATCTTGCAATGTTTTAGATTTATTTATTTAAATTCTAAGTTATTTTGGAAGATGATTTTCTGATATTAATCTTTATTGGTTTTATATATTGCAAAAATATTTTATAGGATTATTATTTCTATTTTTATATAAAAATAGTATCACTAATAATAATATTAATTGGCCCAAATTAGGACTCATACGGCCGTGGTTGTGTAGAAGGCGACAAGATGAGGCACCAACACCTTTGAATAGAAACTCCCAACCTATGAAAAATAAAGCGCCTAGACCACTACCAGCATCATTACTAACTAAGCGATTCTTTCGCGGCTTAAAAAAGCAAGCAACTCCTCACGAAGCTCTCCCCAGTGGTGAAAGCTAACGCCCAAACCATACCCATTTGAAGTACAATCATACAAGTATTTAAACGTTTACGGCACGCAATTGCTTTGAAATGGCTTGACAGCAGGGCGAAAGAGCAGAACCCCCTCACCTTTGAAGAGGCTGATACACCTGTGACATCCATGCAAATATCTTGGCCATTCTCCCGATTAAGGACGAGAATGTCCTATAAGACGTAAATCACTTGTTGCTATCAGATAAAGACCCAAAGAAGCCTCTTTACATGGTACACCGGTTTTAGCAAATATCATGATTACATCACGACTGGGTCATGACGGGAAAGGCAGTACCCACGTCTTTAGCACAATGGAGTGCGTGATTACCAAAAGTATCCATAGGTTTATTAAACAAGAACACACATCATCTTCGCAAACAAGGGATACCAAACCTAGCAAACTACTGCCTAAATTTGCCTAGGACAGCCTTTGATCATGCCAAGTGGGAATAACCAAAGAGTATTATGTGCATGCTTGGCTCAAGTTACATTGCCACCGATACGGAGTCTCTTGTAGATAATGAAAATTGGGTGATTTGCTTCTTAACTTTATCAAAATAAGTGGCTACCAAGGAGTGCATATAAGGGAAGTATCTTCGTGCCTTAGTAAGAAGAAGGCAAACCACATACACAGACAAAGTGCGAAGAAGGCAGTGATAAACGGAGGCCGTTGCTCAGAAAATAAATTACCAAGTATTGCACCTTTCCTTGCTTAGGAATTAGTCGCTCTGAGAAGCAAAACAATAAGTGCAAGTGTCATTCATAGTGTAAATACAAAATACCATCTTTGATTGGCAAGGTATCTAATCTTTGTTTCAAAGGCCGAAACTAGCTCCCGTCATTAGTGATTAAAAGCCTCAAATACTTGAGTAAATGGTCATCAAAAAGATCAGCGCTTTGTTGTAAAGCCGCAGGATTGGTAAAGTTCGCATTGCAAAATATAATATGGACACTTGCAGACGCGATTTGTGAAGTAACAACATCTCACTTTGAGGATCCTTGAGTTTTAATAGGTGACATAAGTTGATAGTATTGTTCACCTGCTCGACACCATGTCACTCATGAATTTCAAGTCAAGACTCACGAGGCCCCCAAAGTTTAACACCATCATGGCCCTACCAATATCGGACGGAGGCTTGTAGCCTTCATCAAAGCCGGGGAGATCGATTGAGGCAAAAACTTGATCTTCTTAATATTTAGATGTAAGCCCTGCTGGGCCATCCGATTCTATAGTCTTAAAAGCTTTGGATACCTCAAAGTGTATCGCAATGATAGTTCTATCATCAAGGTACCAAGCGTGTAAATCCTAGCTTGCAACAAGACGATGGACTTCTTGGCGGGTGAAGTGTCGAGCAAATAAAGGGGCCAGAGGATCTCCTTGTTGAACACTAAGTGGAGATGACAAAATGTGATGGTCATAATAAAGTCTAGCTGGCACGGCACAACAAAATTCAACCTTTGAGAAATACGGACAATGCGGTCGGACCTCCTGATGAGATGAGATCTGCTCACCATGTTGACTTAGCGTTGTAGAAGTCAATAAGCAACATTGGCGTCTTATCTGAATGACCTTTGATTCCATCAAACCATTTAGGCGTGTAAATACCCACGCCTCCACCCGGCACACCAACACCAAATTGATGTCCCTAAATAAAAGCCACCTCTTTGCACCCATTGGAGAAAGCAACAACCTTAGAGACTAATCGACGCCAAATGGTACCAACCGCAATAGGCCTGATTCCTCCTCAGGGTTTGGGCAATGGTGTAAGAGGTGCGCTAGCAATGTATTCGCTTAAAATATTAGGGCATTTCCACCTTGGCAAAGATTGACAACCCCTATAATCGAAGTCGGCAAATCCTCATCAAGCTTTCGTGATGCCCCTTTCAATCGTCAATTAAATGTTGTGCGTAAACCATCTCGACCACAAGAAGTACCTTTAGGGAAACTCTTAATGGCGCCAAGACTCCTTCGAATCGATCCTGAGGGTCTGGCCTTGACCTCATTTGGGATGCAAGGAGGAGGACGGTGGTGCTTGGCTTGCGGTTCGGTCAATGTATCCTCATTGCGGGCGACACCATTAGAAAAAAACACACGAACTCGCCGCATAATGTCCCAGTGACTTATTTTTGGCATGCGACAAGAGTAGCATATTTAGACTTATTTTGTCGTCCTTTGAAGTTCTGTAGGATAGGTGGTTGACAACTTGTTGATAAGTAGATATGACCGTTAGGCTCCTTCCCGGAGTCAACAAAGCTGCTGGAGTCAGCGTCACTGAACCTTCTTCTATTGGTGACCTTCTTGGTCGAACTCTTAAGCGTATAAAGACAAAATACCAGAATTGGCAACAACATAAAATTTGAATCCAAGAGGATAAATTAGTTGGGTTAACTAATACCTTGTCAAGGCTTCCTTTCAAGGCTCTCAAAGAAGCTAAGCACTGCGATAGGGGATGGAGCGGCGGTGGGGGCACATCTTTAGGCGTGTTGGCGATTCGAGGGAAAGACAACACAACTCGGCCTCAGGCCCCCTTGCCGTCCTTTCACCTTCGTCCTTTTGCAATGCACAGATCGGCGAATGCTTGCAATGCGGCAGAGAATATCACGAGCACACATTGCATTGCGTGAGGTTTCACGAGGCCATGGATCAAAAACTGCATTAATGTAGTTGGATGGACCTGCTGATGACGTCGTTGTGAACATCACCTTCTTTCCCTTTGAGAGTCTTCCGGGCGTGTAAGTGCATGCACTCAGCTTAAAGCCACATGCGATAAAGGATAAGAACCTTCTCGAGGAAAGATAAACTTGCAAGTCAAAATTGGAAATTAAATTCCTGCAAATGGCTTTGTTATCTTTGAAAGAGATGCATGTCCTACGGTGGAGAGAAGATCCTGCAGTATAACCCCTCCGTTTACTCCATTGCAGTAGATCATAACACTTGAATGGACAGCGGGTATCCATCGTGTGGCCCTTATGCGAGATAGACTTGAGGACAGGGGTAACCGTGTTGGTGTAGAAATGGAAGGACGGGGCTGATGCTGAGTTTTAGACGATCTAGTAGACCTAGCCATGGAAAACTAGCAAAACCTAAACGAAACATAAACCCTAGAAAGAAGAGGAGGCAGCAAACCAAAGCAGCGAAAAAAGCAGCGAAGGGTAACAAAGCGAAATCGATTGGAGAACGAAAACCTGAAAGGTAAGAAGCCATGGTTTTCGGATGAGAAACATGGTTTGTTTCGTCAAGTAGACTTATGATTGTCCCATGTATGTCAAAAGTTAAGTACATTATGTTATTATACAAATATTGATAAAGATAGAATGAACTTTTGATTATTCATGATATTGATCTTTCTGATCCATACATGTGAAAGTATGGCTCCATAAGTTTTCTTATGTTGAGCATTTACGAATAAATTAATTATTAAGGTTCCTTTGTAGTTAATTTAATTGAGTTCACTGAATGCAAGTTCATGCTTCATGTAATTTGTTAATGTCAAAAAATCCTTCTTTTCTTGTAAAAAAGTAAGTTCGCTCTTGTTGCTCTTTTGGGAATGACATTTATGGGGGAAAGTTCTTAATTGAACTTGTGTTTAATAGCTAAATCATTGTGGGAGTGCGATTTGTGGAATATTGTAGGATTTATCTTGTATCATTATAAACTCCTTGATGAATACGCAAGTTTAGAGCTATGTAAAATCATGAAACAAAGTTAATATGTTCTCTTTTGTTCATGAAGTATCCATTTGAGAATTTCATTTATAATCCTAGCTAGTTTTCGTACCTTTTGCCAATTAATATTGACAAAAGGGGAAGGAGTATTTTGTATTTCACACTACATATACATATGGTTTACGGATCATTATGTAAGGGGAGTGGTTTTCATTGTGAGATGAGGTATTGAATAAGGGGGAGTGATACATATCACCGTAGTATTTTCATGTGATGCTGAGTTGAACACGTTCAGAATCACTGGAGTACTTGGAGTGGCGAAGAATTCAAAGAATGTTGAAGAACCAAGGAAATCAAGCATTTGGATGAGAAGCTACAAAGTTTATTTATTTTGTAATCCATATGTATTGATAGTTTTGTCACTAAAATTGACAAAGGGGAGATAGTTAAAGCACCCATTTCGTCGAACTCATGACGTTGCTATCTCGAGCTTTTTGTCAAGTTTAGTTTTCAAAACTATAAGTCTTGATTTCTAGTCTACTTATAGTTATGTCTCGGATTAGGATAAAATGTGTAGTTGGTTTAATTTAGACTTCATGACGTTCATCAATTGAAGACGAAGAACTATGAAGGGGAATTTTGGAACTTCATCAACAAAAGGTATGCGGAGACTTGAAATCATCTATCACTCGAGTTTATCTTATTTATTTCCTATTGAGACAAGTCGTATAGCTATATAGACTTTACATTATACACATTTGATATTTCGGTGAGTTTAGTTCGCTTATGTCTTTCTCGAAAATATGTGTTGGAAAACTTTTTGCTTTAACTAAAATGCATCATTATTCTTGATGAAAGTCAAAAAATGATCATGTGAAAATCACAGTAACATCTTACATGAGTTGTGTGAGACAGGTCATTTTAATGTAGACTCGGAATGTTTGTAGTGATCATTGATCACTTGAAATTTCTTATAAGCTAATAGTTTGTAGAACCGGGAACAACTATTGTCGTCTTCTCGATATCAATGGTTGAAATGGAAGTTAAGAGATAAAACCCATGCGGATAAATTACGGTTTGTGTAGTAAGTGTCGAACTATTTTGATAGAATTGAGGATCGAAGTTAAGTTTGCATACAGCGTTTGCAAACTTGTTCAGCTTTTAGTCGAGTGCTTAGGTTTGCATACCGTTAGCGATAAGTTTAGCTGCCGAGTCGGGCAAGTTTTGCGTACCCGTTATAGCCCGGTTTCCAGCAATCATTTGGTTGAGCTAAGGATTCATTACTGACTTTGGCTAGCCGACTGTGACGATATCAAGACTTGAAAGTTTTGCGTGCCGTTTGCAAACTTAGTGGTTCCGGACTCTAAAATCGGTTAAGTATGATTTCATACTCATGAGTCAAATACATACATATATATATATATATATATACATATATATATATATATATATTAAAGAATGCGATACTTTGCAAACCGTGGCTAAAATGTTAACATGAAGCGAGTTCTTTTGAATAATACGTTTTGCTTCACTGTGTCTTGTATACTTCATAAGATTATAAACAGTTGGACAGCCGCTATGGAGTAATACAATTAGATTCATTTGATTATCAATTGATATAGAAGTGTTAAGATGAACATAGTTGCAATACAAAAGTGTTCATATGGCTATCGGTTAAATGTATGAGCCAACTCAATATATACACGTTTAAGTACGGTTACCCATATCTAAATGAAGAAGTATATTTCATTTCAGTGTGTAACAAGATAAGACTATCGACGTGTGAAAGATATTAGATTGAATCCGGAATCAGTTTTATCTAGCAGTCGAATATTGAGTGCTTTGTTCCAAAGTTATCAAACCTGATTTTAAAGACTATATAAGAGAACTCTGTAGGTGAAACTAATCCCCACATCATGTGTGATACTGAATTGCGACTAGAGTCGATTCTCCTTTAACCTAGGTTTTCCTAAAAGATTATAGGTTGGTGACTTAAAGACTTCAGTGAGATTCAGAAGCTGGACCTGGCTATTTTGATCTGTAGTTCAGTATTCGGATCTTACTTGTTTATCGTGTTGAGTACGTCTTATATAATATTTGCTCGAGATTTATCTTTGATAGGTAAGATATAAAGTAATGCAAAATCTTCGGCCTCATTCTTTGCTGATTCACAATAATCGTTATACTATCATGTAGTTAAGATTGATGCGAGGTGATTCGATATTCTCGGCCATTCCTTGGAGATATAAGGACGGTTATCAGTTGGTTCTCAGTTACCTTGCAGTTTATCGAAAGACGAACAAAACTCGTAGGTATTTCTGTGGGAGACAGATTTATCTATCGAATAGACTTTCGTGGAAAACGAGTTTGTTATCGAGTCATGACTTTGGTGTAGTAACATCTTGTTTGTGGTGATACTCATTCAGGGAATCAAGTGCGTAGAGTCCGATGGGATTGAGGCGTAAGGAGATGCAACCGCACATGCCATGTGGCGTAGAGATTGGTTGGGGCTCAACTACATTCCTAGTCACAGAGTTAACTTGTAGTACGATAGAGTGTCATGGCGGATTAATATAGTGTGGTGTTCGAATGGTTACATCTGGGGTTTTACCATTGCGGTTTCTCGTTAACAAAACCACGCATGAATAGTATTTATTCTTCGCATTATATTTTCTATATGATTGAAATATCACAGGTTGTGAGTAGTTCAATCGATTGGTCAAATCAACTTGGTTGTTGATTGAAGGTGATTGACACTCGAACATTGGTCTTTGGTGCCGTTCAAGTTGTTTCTCAGCCAAAATTGGCTCACTGGATTTCTGTAGTTTGTTCTTTGATTACAACTAAAGAACAAGATATACCTTTTGGATATATTTTCCTTGATTGAGTCTACTGTCCTACTTGATTCTCTTGGAATTATATTAGAGTTAGTCTCATACAGATTTCCTAAGCGAAGTATTAGGTGTGGTTAGTTAGACCGCTTTTTAGTATGTGCCGAGATGCATTAGCTGGTAGAGTGTAAATCTACCTTGGCAAAATCGTTGCACCATTTAACTCATCTATCAATGTGATGGGGTATTGTCATCAGCAATTAACTCGGTAGTTTTCGATCACACAAAGCGTGAAGACAATCGTTTTTTTTTTGACAAGTAGTGTAAGCGAAAGGATCGCCGACTATTTAGGATCAACCATCGAGGAGAGCATCTCCTTCATTCCTCTTACTATAGCCAGATCTGTGTATAGGGACACCCATGTCGCTTTTGAGATGTAAGACTGAATTTGGTTTAGAAGATTCTATAATCTAAAGAGCGAGAAGGTGGTAATGTGATTGGTTCCTCAAAGTATCAAATGAGTCTAACAAAGTGAGACTTGGTGGGTATATGGTGGAACAAGGGTGAGTAATGTAGCAGTCCACCCAATTGAAAGTAGGAGTTTGCTTTTGAGAAATTTCTTAATAAAGACCACTAATGAGACCAAGAGAATGTTTGAGAAACTTACCTAGGTGTGATCGTACTCCCCAGATGTCGAAGGATATGCTGCTCACAGGGAGAAAATTGAATACTTATATCCAATCGCATGCAATCACTTCTCCGACACCATATCAGCATTGGCCACCGGTAGTCAAGCACGTGAAATCGATGAGCACGCAACCTTGCATTTCCCCAAGTGATATTTTGACGATTTCTTTACTAATTGTGATATATCCATTTGCCATGTAATCACCATACGAGCATGGAGACACGTATACTGAAAGTATCGGTTATGTAAGTCAATAAAACTATTTATTTTGCTGCTGCCTTGATCAAGACCATGACAGATAGTTGTTTACATGTGAATATGTAAGTGTATGAAGCCACATTCCTTGTTAAAGCGTGTTGAGAATTTCCATAGAAGTATCAAGGAAGAAGAAGATAGAGGAACTCCTAACTTCAAAAAACTCAATTTCCCCTAGGAATTTTCCAATATTAGATATACCCTAAGAAAGCATTACCTTTTGTAGTTTTGTTGATATGCTTAATTCCAAAAGGCACAATAGTTTTATTTTATTTTTCATTTCAAGTTTTACAACAGGGTATGAAACTATCTTGCATGTTAGCTGAGAGCAAAATAAACGCAAATTGACAATTATAGTAAAAACTTGTTGTTTAAGATTTTCAATCTACAAGGTGAATTATGGCGTAATCCTTTTCCTAAAATTGAGATTCATTTGAATAAATTCCCTTAAAAAAAAAGTGTTATTTTTGAGTCAATTGGTAATTTGCTAATTCATTAGCTTTGATTACCCAGAATTGGATTTTATTCCCCTTCGACCGATGCAATCGAATCAAGTTTTGGGGATAATTCCCCAGTTATTTCAATTCTTGATTACAAAATTGCGTTCATTTCAGTGAATTGGACCCATTTCCCTGTAATCGAATTATTGGGCTCCCAATTCTCCCAAGTCCCAACGGAACAAATAATTAAATTAACAAAATCTGTGGGACCCGGATTACTTTTTCATTAGGGGATGTCATCCGAAGTAGTTAAAGCTGTCTTCATCATTTCAAGCCTCTGGGAGAACTGAAAACATATCTCAAACTTAACTGTGATCTAGGACATGATTTGAAACGTTTTCTCATAAATTTGTACAATGCATGGATTGGTCTAAAGTTTTCATTCACATGAAAACGCACCTTTCTAAATGATATGGGTAAAGTGTACGATCACTTGTCGTTATACCTAATCCCGTCGACGCAACATTATTGCCGTGTAATAAAGCCTGTGCACCGTTGGAAATCAAAGACCACAGTAGCAAAGTAAAAAATGGTACACCTTTCATCAAAATTCATCAAATGAGGTACATGAGTAGGAGGTCGTCTAGTCAAATCAAATGAAACAAACAGAGCATTACAAAGTCAAAAGAAAAAAATAATTAAAAGTAGTACTAGTTGTTAAATCTTAACTCTGCATTAAAACTAGGTAATGCGATGTACGTCTTTGTCATTGATTTTGGCAGTGATATTCATCACTACCTATACCTCCATCAAAATTTTAATTGTTAGCTAGGTTAGTAGCTGGATAGTAGACAGATGAATACGTATAAAGCCAGATGTAACCAACAACTATGTTCTGTTTGGAATAGAATCCCCTTATAACTCTTTCCATTATGATGTTTCAGAGTTTACACTCGAGCCTGGTGCAATTCAGGAGTGCAGGTGGTAGTTACGGAGGCTGACATCGTGACGTAGTATCTTGGTCCCGGATAGGTTGGATTCGGTTAAGAATCCAGTCATGATTCGTTGTTCGGACGGTGATGTAGGTGCGCATACGTATGTGCATATTCGTTTTATAAATATGAGTTCGGCATTAAAATTGGCTTACATATATGAGTAAATTGATAAGTATTATGACCTTATTCGAGACTAATTTTATTTGTATGATTTAAAGATGAAACAAATATTTTAGCGTGAGTATCTAATAAAAAAGAAATAAACAATTTAATCGCAAAATGTAATAAAAGTGAGTTTATAGATTTTTAAACAACAAAAACTTGGTTAAACAACTACAATAGAAAATTTTAATGAATAATTGTATTTGGATATAAGTATATACAAAATCAAACAAAAAACCCAATGTGAGAACTTTGTGAGAGTTTTCAGGAGGAGAGCGAGGTTGGGCGTTGAATCTAGTTCGGAAGTATCATTCAGATTAGGTCGAGTTCGGATACATTCAGAATCATTCGTAGAGTCCATATAATCAGAACTGGGTTCGTAGTTCAAATGATTGAGTATCATTCAGGTCAAATTAGGTTCGGATCGTTCAGCGAATCATTAGAATGATTAGAAGAATTACTAACTAGGCTCCAGTACAAATGTTTAGCAAATTAAATGGACACAAGGATTCTAGTAGTAACAAAACAAAATCAGTATAGAACAATAGAATATACACTGATTTTTACGGGTAACAAGTAAATAAGCACCAGCCAACATGGGATTACAAGAATTTCGATGGAGAATGTGAAAAAAAGACTTGGCACCGATATGTTTGTTTAAATAGAAACCGTAGTTGGTGTTCTCCATGTAGTGTATGTTGATATCACCTAAAATCCAAACAAGCAACCACCCGTCACCCATGTGGTTATATGACCTCCAGGCTCAACATTGCTAGACTAGTCATGATATATGTACAATCAATACCTTGCAGCTGATTAAAACGTTCACTTTTCCTTGTCCTTGCCTAGAAACAGACTTTCAAAGCTGAGCTGATGTATATTCATCTGACTGGGAAAACCCTATACTTGTTCATCCCTCTGATTCTGTCATAATTTTGATTTGTTAGTTAATGATGCTGGTCGTGTTCTTTTTGCGATTTAGGCTACAATTTGTGCACAAGGAGTGAGTCAAGCTTCGATTAAGGTTTCAGCAGCAAAATTTTCTTTTGGATTGATCAAGATTATGAACAGTCAACTCACAAGTCAAGCTTCCCAAAGACACCACATTGGTAAACTTTGGTTAAGGTCACCTACATATAAATATAATCACCGTTCGGATAGTATGAGGCGATTTTGATTTTCAAGACAGGAATTTTGAAAATAAATTATTTGTGGCTATTTGGAGACATCATTACTTCCTAGGCATCTTAATGTCGAGACGCCCTCACCAGTTGAGAGATAGCGATGAGTTGGGTTTACAGGCCAGATCACTCACTGTAGCTAGACATTATCGGCTCAAGCTTAGTGTTGTTGCTTTTCAATTAGTTGTAAAGCAAGAAAGTATCAACAACCCTGATTTATATACAGTATATTAGTCATGAAAATGGTGCTGCGGCACGTAAGATCACACAATTACAACTACTTGTTAATAAACTCCTGGATACTTAACAATAGACACATAAATGTGCTCAAATACATGCAGCTGCTTAGTAGAATATAAATTCAAATACATATGCACTAATTTGCAACAAGAGTACAAGGCGGAGGAAAGATGCTAGTGACAACAATCTCGTTACCCTTTACAGTTGCATGAGGTGTGAAGTGGGAGACCTACCATGGGGTTTGCATCTGCTACGATATCGGCGTCTTTAGTTTGTTCATCAGTCATTATAATGGCGAAGCAACCTGACATGAAGTCAACGAAGAATATTAATTATGAATCTAGGTATCACAATTTATTTAGTAAATTTAATTCTTGGCATTGCCATTGTGTCATAAGAGAAGAATGAGTGGTAGATATGCTTGCTGTAGTTGGCAGGTAGAAAAACTTGGTGGTTGGTTATAAACTTCTCTCTTAGAGGTACAATAAGTCGATTACGGGAAGCCCTACAATGTAAATACTCATTCTTAATCGATGCAAAAAAAAATAAAAAAATAAAAATGTATGAATGGAACTAATAATGAAATACTTAGGTGCTCTTTAAGAAATTTTATTTTCTATGTAATGAGAAAAAAGTAAGAAATGATCATACTCATAGTTTTGCTCAGCCAATCCAAAAGAATGGTTTTGAGGTCATAATACCATCTTCTATTTGATAAAATTAGATGCCGAATCGAAGGATTAAAAAGATATCGTCAATTTCTTGAGCACAGTTGTAATTCTTAGAATGTGGAGGAGATACGGCTCAAACATGTCTGTATTACCTCCTAAAACAATCATGTCCTTCCTGTCAGGGGCAACAAAAGCATTATCGTGAAAGCCGACACACCAATTGTTCTCCCATTTAGTTTCACCACTAGTTATTAACTAGAAAGTTTGAAGAATACAATGCAAAACTTCCGCATGTGAATTTGAAGAATACAATAGATTGGATAGAGCAAAAACTTACTAACTGAAATAGATATTCATGTGGGTAAGCCTTCAATTCAGTTGCATTCTCGAAAGTAAAAGTAATTGCAGGAAAATAATCATCAACGTCCGAAACCATGTACAAGTAAATTAGCATTAATGTAAAAATCACAAGTTGCACAAACCATGAAGAAGATCAAACCTCTTATTAAGCGCGTGCATGCATAGTTCTCACGGACAACTTCATGTTTCCAAAGTCTGCCGTTGTCGGCTAGACATAATTCGATCATATAACAAGGTATGTAAGTCAAAGTAAGCTCAGCGATCATCAACAAGGATCGATTCCAAGCAAAATAAGAGGTAAAAATATGGCTCATCATCATATACCATTTTGCATAACTTTGAATATCCCCTCAGAAATAAGACACGACAGATGTAACACTGTCCATCATTGTTTTTTTCCCATCTTGACTGGAAATACTCTATCGAGAACTCAACGGATATACTACATGTTGAAATTGAGGACATCTTTACCCACTTCGGTTGACTTCATAATCACCATAATAACGCGACTTGATATCAATTACAATGGTGAAACGGGAAAGCATATATGTTAGATAAGAACAAGTATTTTCGAGGTAAATCGATGGATTCAAACAGATATCTAGGAGGTTTATTTATGAAGGAATTGAAGAAGATGAATACATAATGATTGGAAAACAATGGTGTTGTTTTAAAGATTTGGTTATCTACATATCTGACAACAACAATTCCAATTCCATTTCTACACATCTAAGCAGGTGAGATAATTTCTTCTTGGTCAGCATTTCCAGATACAATCAAGATCATAGAGGGCCGGATTACTGCTTTGTTTATTCAAGTTCATGCACATTGAAAGAAGATAGATGGAAGTTGCGATTATAGACTATGTACAGAGAAGATAGTATAAGAGATGTGTGAAGGAGAAATGAGTTACCCAAATGTAGCTTTTGAAGTGGCAGAGCAATTGTTGTAGTATTTTGGACGATAGATCGTCGAAACTAGATAAAATGAAGGATGTATATGATTATATACTTGGATGTTTCAAGGACAAGGGTGTGATTGCAGCAAGACTCAAGCCATGGAGAGTCACTTGCAATGACCAATATGTAGAAGAGAGGTCCACTGGATCGCATGCAGATAAAAGCTCGCAAGCAAGATTAAACAAAGTCGGTCTGGTTAATTGAAAACACAAGATTGCTTGTTTTGCAAAGAATTAAGTACTGAGCCCGTGACTCTGTAGGTCCTCTTCCATCGAAAGGAAAATCATCCCATCAAGCAGTAGTCTTCCCATGATGATGGTGATTCTCAGGATCTCAGCATGACTAATTCATCTCCAAATGTGTGTGTCACTTTATAAACCCCTCCATGTACATTTCCGACTTGAGATACCGATAACAAGAAGATCACAATAGAGATGAATAGAAAAATTCACTTATTACCTATACCCATCTTCCCAAATACTGAGAGGAGTTATCAAAGATCAATATTCTTGACAAGAAGATGAGAATGAGTTCATGGAATCAACTAATGAGAGTGGTCAATATTCTTCCCAAATACTGAGAGTTATGAAAGCAGATCAATATTGTTGAGGAGAGGATGAGTGATGTAGTACATCTTACTACGTATCAACCATGACAGTTGACACATGAAGCGTGTATCACTATGAAAGTTGATCCCTCAGTGCGTGCGTATCAATGCGTTACACTGATTATCCATCCATTGCTTTAGTTTACTTGCTTTACAAGTCCTTTGCTTTTCTAGTTTAGGTTACATTCCTTTTTCTTTTCTTTTTAGTCAATTATGCTAGTTTATATAAAGGCTAAGCCTTCTTGTTTAGAGAGAATTTATCACATCTTATTATCGATATTATTATCAAGTTTGTTTATCAATCTTTTACCTTAGAATCTTGATCCTAGAATCGGTTTTCTATTAAGTTTACACTGAAACTTAAACCTATCCTGTTACCCTTATCGTACTGCTACACTGGTTGGTATCGAGATACAGTGCTTTTAGTTTTTATCTAGAAACAGATCCTTACACATCTTCAGCACAAACTTCAAAACCCTACTTTTCTTTCAATGGAAAAAGTCGATATTGAAGCTCTTATGAAAGAATTCTCGAAGAATATTGTCACTCGAGATTACAACTAGTATTACTTCTCTTGAGACCAAACTTGACACCAAGATTGACGAAACAAAAATTTCTCTAGTGACAAAATTAAAAGTTTATGAAGACTGCATACTCGATTATGGAAACAATCATGATTAGAAGATGAAGCCATGCCTGGTTTATGCGGATGATAAGGAAGTAGGAGAAACCAAAAGCGGGTGAAAAGAAGATGATGAAACAAAGAAGATTAAACCTTCCTTTGTTCAAAATACGTCTATCCTCGGACATGTTTCACATGTTATTCATCACATGAGAACCATCAGAAGGTTATATTCATAAAAATATACAACGATAACTATCAACGATGATGATGAAGACAAACATGAAGACATCCTAGAACAACAATGGAAAGACGAAAAACTATTGAAGTCTAATATGAATTCTTATGGAAATCTTCCAGAATACAAATTAAAGGCTGATATTCCTAGTTTTCATGGTGGTTTACATATTGAAGATATGCTGGATTGGTTATATGAAGTCGAATCATTTTTCACTTTTATGGAAGTCCCTGATTCTTCTAAAGTGAAACTAGTAGCATATAAACTTAAAGGTGGAGAGCTATGACTTGGTGGGAAACTCTTTGTGATGATCGACGTAAGTATCACAAACCTCTATCACGAACTTGGAAGAGAATGCGAGACTTATTAAGAGCTAAGTTTCTACCACAAGATTTTAAACAACAATTGTTTCTCAAACTCCAAAGCGTCGACAAGGAGCTAGACTAGTAGAGGAATATGTAGATGAATTCTATGCATTAATTGCTCGTAACGGGTTGAGCGAAGCGAAGAACAATTGGTTGCACGTTTTATAGATGGATTGAACAATCGATTCAACGAGGAATGACACAATCTGCATTTACAATGGTTGAAGCTATTCGACAAGCTATAAAGATTGAAAGGCGTGTATTAAATTCTTCAGATTAGCATCACCTTGTCAAGCTCGTTATCAACATTATTATAAAACTTCTAGACCATATAATTCTTCTTATGGTTATCAAGGTGACAAGGGATCAGCAGTCGTTGTTGATCCATATTCAAAGGGATCAGACTGTCTTTGTTGATCCAACTAATAGAAGTACAAGCCCGACCATATCGGCATCAACAAACAACATCTATTCTTCCGTAAGCTGCTCCAATGATGCATATACTATACTGCTAAAACACCTCAGACTAATCCTCAACTGAGATGTTGTTCGCAATACTAGAGGTAACCAATTTCAACAACAATTTCCACCATTATCTAAATCCTCTAATCCTTATACAAAATTTAGAGGAGATAGATGTAATAAGTGCAACCAAACTGGCCATACTTCTAGTGATTGTTCGCAAGTTTCATGCTTACATTAATGAAACTCAAGAAGAAATTTTGGAAGAAGAAGATCTAGAAGACGAAGAATTACTTTATCTTCAAGAACATGAGACTTATGATGCGATTTTCTTGGAATGATTCGACCGAGTTTTAATCACCGAACCATGTCCTACTCAAAGACATAGTATTTTCAAATCTCATTGTCTCATTGAAGAGAAGCTTTGCAATATGATCATTGACAGTGGAAGTACCGAAAACTATGTTTCGCAAAGTTGGTTGAAAAACTTGGTTTACTATTACTCTACATCCAAAGCCGTATTCGGTTGGTTGGATAAGCAGTTCATCCACTCAATGAGATCACCCATCAATGTTTGGTGAAGTTTTCTTTCCTAGGTATTCAGATTATGCTTTGTGTGATGTTATTAACATGATCGCAGCAAGTTTATTATTGGGATGACCATGGCGATATGATATTCGTGCTGTTGTTCATAAGCGCTATGAGAATACTTATACCTTTGTTCATGAAGGGTTTACTAAAGTTTTATGGCCTTTACAGCCTCCTACTTCAGTCAAGGAACCAACAGATAAGAAGACAAATGCACTAGTTGCTACCATTGTTCATTCTTTACAACCAAATCATTCTTTGAGTTCTCATGAAACTGATAAACCAATGGTGGAGATTCCAGACAAGGTACAACCTTTATTGTCTTCTTTTAGTGATTTATTTCCTACTGAATTACCCAATGTTTTGCCTCCATTGAGAGATCTCCAACATCAGATAGACTTTATACCTGGAACTTCTATTCCTAATCAACCTCATTATAGGTTAAGTCATAAAGAACATGAGATTTTACAAGGTCAGGTTGATGATTTGTTACAAAAAGGTTTGATAAGACTTAGCAAGAGTCCTTGTGCTAGTCCAGCCTTTTTAGTAGACAAAAAGGATGGTGGACATCGTATGTGTATAGGCTGTAGAGCATTAAGC
>JAJJWW010015290.1:0-12007 GCA_023531295.1 Papaver armeniacum
AGGACAAGCGGATATTATTGATCGTTAAGACAACCTCAAGTTCCATTGTAAATCAAAGATGATCAAAGAAGATGAACGGCGGAAGGAAGTACGGCTAAAGAAAGGGACAAAGACAGAGCAAAACAAATTCAAGAAAGAAGAAGATTATTAACAAAGATGGTATCTCACTATACCGTCAGGAGGAAGAACCCTAACTAACAAGTGATCTCTATAGAAGTTAAACCTACCTGCGAAGAAATATTGCGAAGCTTACTGAGAGTTATCACGTGAAGGAAAATTTCCAGTCTTAAATCACAAAGGGCGACAAAGAAATAACAACGAGATATGAAGCTTACCAAATTAACACAAATAAAGGATAGCACAAATGGTTCGAGGGTGTAGCCAATGCGCTTGAAAACGCAAGATCGAATCCCACCAAGATTAGTTTTTCGCAAATTTTTGAAATCCTAGAGGCGAAGAAATTGAATAGAGTCACATCACTATGTATTTATTTCGCACACAACGAGTGGCACAGATGGTTAGAGAAGGGGCATGCAAATTAGAGGTCGCGAGTTCGAGTCTTCCCCTTCGCAAATTTTTTTTTTGTTTTGCAGATGTTTACTTCGCAAACATTTGCTGCATGAACATACACCTCGCAAATGATTGCTTCAAATAAGTTTTCTTCACGAGAAGTCATCTTCGCAAGGACTTTGCCTATTTCGCAGAAGAAAGTTGATGACTATCTCGCAAATTAATTTCGCAAGAGAGGGTTAGAACAGTTGGTATGGTGCGAGAATATGCAAGAGGCAGGTCAAGGGTTCAAATCTCATTTCTCACACTTCTTTTTGCTGCGAGATAACTATATTTTGTGCGATGTTTATACATTTCAAGGATGCTAGCTTCGCAAGCAAATCATGTACTTCGCAAGAGACAACAACAACAACGAATCACATAAAAGCTAAGTACCACTTTCTTTGAACATTTTACTTTTATAGAAAATAAAAGATTTTTGATTTGATTTAAAAAAAAAAAAAAAAAAAAAATTTAAAGATCTCAAAGATTTCAAAGATTTCTAAATTACAAAGATCTTAAAGATTTCAAAGATTCGAGAAAATCTCGCAGATTAATTTATATATTTCTCTTGAATATTTACTTTACTTCAAATGATATGATATTATGAGAATGAATGAAAGAAATGACAGAAATGAAAGAATAAGTGAAGGAAATGACAGAAATGAAGGAATGAATGAAAGGATGAATGAAAGAATGAAGACATGCGATAATTTCGCAGAAATGAATGATTGAATGAATTGACAAAAATGAATGAGTGAGTGAATGGGACGAACCTTTATGGCGTACACCCTAGTTCGCGAATGATATTTCGTAAAGAGGCAAATGTAAGACCTAAAGTGCGTCATATAAGGGGTATCTCTTAACTTGGCTCGGGGAAAAGGTTACACCGCTCACGGAACTGAGTCATGGAGATTGGGGATAATAACATCCATCCGGGAGAGATACCTTGGATTTCCAACTATATAAGGTTATACCCAGTTGGACGACCGAGGGTCTCTTCCAAGAGTCGGCGTATGACCAAGGCGCGAGGTACACGGTTGAGTCAAGAGTGCGGGGAGCATGGAACTTCCTTACCACTCTTGACAAGTCTTGGCACATCTTGCGCTCGGCCCGAAGAAAACTCCACTTAGGGTGCGATCTCGTAACCATAAGCCCTATAGGTATAAGGGATAAGAGGCTGCAAAAACAACCGCTTGTCGTTAAGACCGGATGGGAGGAGCTAGTCTTGTATGGCCGATGTACGCCTCCTTGAAGGGGCAACCAGGAGATGATAAGGGAGACACCCTCCATTAGGGGAGAGTGTCAAAAGACGCAAATGTCATGAGGCTCTATTTTCGCAAGAAAATTTAGGCTTGTCATATTTGTGCGATGATCCTGAAGAGGCAATAATACTAATGAGGGTAAGACGAGATCAATGGGTCTTTACATGCAAGTGTAAAGACGTCCTGCGATTTTGTCGCAAGACGGCAATGTCATGGGACTTCAAATTCGCGAGAATTTCTAGACCTGTCATATTGTCGCAAGAAAAACATCTAACGCAGAGGCAAAGATACTAAAGAAATGATAAGACAAGATCAATGGGTCTTTACATGAAAGTGTAACGACGTCCTGCGATTTTGTCGCAAAGACGACAATGTCATGGGGCTTTATGTTCGCAAGAATATTTAGGCCTGTCATATTGTCGCAAAAACGAGGGGTGGCAAAATAAGACCTTTAACTAGGAAGGCGAAATAAAACCACACAAGAAAACTGATAAGGCAAGACCAATGGGTCATTACATGAAAATGTAAAGACGTCCTGCGATCTTGTCGCAATGACAAAATTCAACATAAACATTTTTGAATGTAAGTAACAGAGATCTTTCATCGCAAAAAAGATTACATGATAAGCTTGCGAGCTTGAGAAAATGATTAAATGATAAGCTTGTGAACATGTACATGATAATGAGGCTGAGGCAATGCAAATACCGCACAATTGATATTATCATCATATTATTATGCGATACTAATAATGCAGGAATAAGAAAATATGAAACACAAGTAAGAGCTTGCGAGGAACAATAAATACGCAAAGAGTAATGCATATACTAGAGACAAAATCAGAGAAATGAAGAATGGAAGCGATTTAGAGCTACATCAATTTTAGAGCGGCAAAATGAGATTCAAAATTATTCAGAATTTCGCAGAATGTGATTATTTCGCAAGATGTGATTATTTCGCTCAATTATTTCTCGCACTTATAAACAACTTGAAGAGATTATATTAGCGCAAAGAATGAGACAGAGGCAAGATAAGAATGAAGAAACAACTCGCTCATTCAACATTTTCTTAAGGATTCTACCCTCATAGATAAAGAACAGAGGCAACTATGGATAACCAAGAAAATATTTAATGTTCTTTATCCTCTCGGCAAGAATCATTCCCAAAGAAGGTGTTCACCAATGAACAACAAGAATCATCACCAAAAATGGAGTAATAATTTCGTATGAATAGAGGCAATACTTACTACTCTTATTCAAGGATAAATACTTCTTATACTTCAAGGATTAATACTTCTTATATTTCATACTTCTTATTTTCGCAAAGCTTCGGAACTTCGCAAAAGAATAAAGGCAAGTACGTACTTTTCAAGTCCAGTATTCTTTCGCTCGTTCCTTCATCAACAAAGATCAAAGACTACTACAACAACAGATTTTTTCTTAAAGATCGCTCTTCAAGCAATATTCAAGAAAAAAGAGGCAAGATGTAGGATCCAAATATCGCAACAACAACACACTCGCGGAATCTTCATTAACAACGTCGCGAGACCGTCGCAAAGTGATTTCAGAAATAACATAACAAATGAAGATAACGTGAACTTGAAGAAAGTGTGAAGATCTTGCGAAAACTAGAGTGTCTGCGAGATTTAACATTTATACTCTCGCGAGGATGTCGCAAGGTAAATCCGAAATTAAGGGAAACATTAGTTGTACATGAGCTGTCATCCACTATGTAAACACTATATAAAGAAGAGAGCAGGAGAGAGAAAGGAGAGAAGAATTTTGGTAGGAGAGAGAGATATTTTGGAGAGAGAGATTTTTAGAGAGAGATTTATTTTTCTTTATCATCTTCTTCCCCTAAAATTAGATCTAGAGCTCTACAAAATATCCATTAATGGAGATTGTAAATCTAATTCTTATGTAACCTCAAAAATTATAGTGAAGAACCATGGATGTAGATCACATTGATCGAACCATGTAAAAAATCCTTGTGTTAATTTATATTTCTAGCACTTATATTTGAAATTTAGGTGATTAACAAGATTTAGATCTACAAAATATTATGAGGGGTGTAGTGCGGGATTTCCTGCAACTACAACATCTTTACCTTGCGAGATCCATAAACGACAGTATTGCGAAGGTGTCGCAGGGAAATAATATAAATGACGCAATGGGTGACGACAGCCAGAACATGAGAAAAGTGTGAAGATTTGGCGAGATTTAGGAGTGTCGCGAAGACGAACATTTATACACTTGCGATACTTCGCGAGTCATTCCCGAAAATAAAGGACAGCTTAGCTGTCATCCACTATGTAATACCCTATATAAAGGGTTGAGTAAATCTGTTGTGGAGAGAGTCTTTTTGAATTGTTAAGCAAGTCATTAGGAGAGAGAAAATCTAGAGTGATTTTAATTTCCTTAATTCTGTTCTATCTTTCTTTGTAAACATTTCAAGAAAATAATCAATCAAATTCATAGTTATTCATCTTCAAATGGATTAATTGTGTTGAATCTAATGAGGGGTGTAGTGTAGGAAATCCTGCAACTACAGCGAAATCTCTCCTCAGCCTCTGCGAACATATGACAATGAATTAGCAACTTAATGACAGCTTCATAAAAAATAAACAGTAAAATAAAGAAGAATAATTAACAACCTTCTTTATCAGAAATCATATCCCTAATCAAGGTCGTATGCTCAGCTTGAAGGCTAACGTTAACACCTAAATTATTTCTGGCGTCATCTAGAACCTTCGCAGCCCAAGAGAATTCATCATCACTGTTTATGAGAAGAAGGGAGCGAATTTGATTCTCTCTTTCGCTAAGTATAGCATTTTTGCGGATGGATTCATCCCGTTCAACTTGAACCTCAAGAAGAGTTTTTTGGAATTTCGCTAATGCTTGAGCACCTTGACTAGCGATGCGATCTTTGTCATCTATAAGATCACTAATCTTCTTCCTTAAAGTACTAATTTTCTCTTTAGAACTAAGATACAGACGTTTAAGTTGGTTGGCTAAGCCTAAACTAGATCTATGATCAATTTCTAAGAGGCGAAATTTGGATTGAAGTTCGTTTAGAGGAAGAGATTTAATCTTGTTATTTGAAAAACTATCCAAAGAATCGTTGAGATGAGCAAGAAGAGCATCATTATCCATAGGTTCAGGAAATGAGTGAAGAAGAATGGCTTCATCAGAATGGTTATAAACGTCTGCGAAAATGGTAAGTTAGATAAGGGAAGATAATGAGAGAACAAAACAAAGGAAAAAGGGAAGAGTCTCATACCATAAAGTTGTTGATTGGCGCTTTGAAGACTAGATATCTTATTCTTCAAAGTAGAAGAGTCAACCTCCAGTTGTTTGGTCTTCTCGCGAAGAGTAGCAGTTTCACTTTCAAATTCTTCATTTCTCTTGCGAAGAGCAACAACTTCCGTTTCCAATTCTTCATTCTTCTTGCGAAGTTGAAGATTCTTCTTTTCAAGAATGCTGCGCCTTTTCTCGAGATCTGAGGAAACAGCAAAGGAAGCTCTCCCGGACTATAAAGGAAAGTAAAGAAATTATCAAGATATAACTTAAAATCGAAATTATGAAGAAATAAGGGAACAAAGACATACCAAGACACCAAGTGCATTTAGGAAGCTGGGAGTCACCGATCTGGAGACCCCATGAAGAGAATCATCACCCTCTAGTAAAGGAGCATCACAGATACTCGCGAGATCTTCTCACATATTAGAAAGACGATCATCTCCAATTCCTTGCATGGAGTCAGAGAAGATGCTAGACAGTTGCGCCATAGAATATTCAGTTGGAGGATTCTCCTCTGCGAGAGAAATATCAACATCATTATTATCTTCATCAGAACTTTCGCTGGATTGAGGATTTGAAGGAGAAGGGGAATGGATCTTTCATTTCTTAGAAGGTGGGGCAGTAGACTTCTCCTTGCGAAGAGAACCTTTACTTTTACCTTTGGTCTTCGCAACCTTAGGATTTTCCTCTTCTCCAACAACTTCAGCTCCAACAACTTCAGCACCAACCTTCGCACGCGAATGAAGATAAGAAACAGAGGCAACAATATTGTTAAAAATAATAAAGAAAAGTATTTCTTACTTCATTCGTGATCGAACGGAGTGTTGCTAGGGTACTCGCCTTAGCATTTCTTTTATAACTTTTCCTTAACTTGATAATCTGAAAATTTCGCAAGATTAGTAGGTATAAAAAGGAGTGAAGATTACAAGTTGAGAGAAATTTAGGAAGCATACCTCTTTTACTTTCTCGCGCCAATTAAATACCCAAGGCTGATAATTGGCGAGATTCGCAGGGAGCACATTTGAACCTGAAATATAAGGTCCATTCAAAAATAGCGGAAAGACGCACCATTTGTTGTCTTTGGAATGACGAGGAACGTTGTTCTTGCCAGAATGCCAATCGATATCCTGCATAAGTATTTTGTCGTCGGGAATATTTTCTATTCTCTTCAAACGTGCACCCAAATGAGTTCTATCGTTCTTCATATTTATTATTTCATAATTTTCGAAGAAACTCTCCACCGAATATTTTTCAGCGAATATCTCTAAGTCCTCAAATTTAGGATCTCTGACTTCTTTGGGATAAAGAGATCCCCTACCCGCACCACGGTTGGCGAACTCAAGCATTATACGGATATAATCCCCTCTTAATTGGTATATAGCTCGCGAGAATTTCGCATGAGCAAGAATTTCATAAAACAAAGGAAGATCAGGGTCATAGAGAGGAATGGGAAGACCAATGAGAATCTGACCTAGCGAAATTATGATTTTTTGATCATCACAATGATGATCAGCAAACAGTTTGGCAGAGAGAATGGATTTAGATTCCTGATCGGGAATAGTGGATAATATGAAACCCTTCTCTTGAAAATCTTTCTGAACCTCTCCCAAAAGAATTTCATATCTGCGACCAACTGGAGGCATTTTTCAGAGTATGGGAATGAAGAGAAGATTGAAGATCAAAAGAAGTAAAAAGAAGAAGATATACTGATGAGCAGAAACGGAAATTACGGAGAGATCTTTGAAGAAGAGTTGCAGAAAAAACTAGAAGGAAAGTAAAAAAGAGGAAGAGAGGAGTAAGGAAAGTATATATAGAGAGAAGATTTCTCGAAAAGGCAAACACATTTAATGTGAAGAGTAGACATGAGCGGTTGAGAAAAAGCAGTTGAAAAAGACGTGTCAAGAAATGGATGGAGGAAGAGATACGTGTAATAAATTTTGTGTAAAAGTACGGAATCAAGTCAAAACAGATAAGCATGAAAAAATGAACAGCTGCAGCATTTTGAAAGTATTAGTTCTCATGACATTCTCCCCTTCGCAGAGAAGACATGAGAAGAGGCAAGATGTAGGATCAGAATATCGCAACGCCAAGATCCTCGCGAAATCCATAAACGACACATTGCGAACACGAGAAAGATGTGAAGACCTAGTGAGATTTAGGAGTGTTGCGAGATTTTATATTTGTACACTTGCGAGAATGTCGCAAGTCAGATCCGAAAATAAAGAACAGCTTAGCTGTCATCCACCATGTAATGTACTATATAAATCCACCATGTAATGTGGAGAGATCTTTTTTGAGTGAAAACTATTTTGGAGCGGTTGTAAAGGTTTATTTGGTAATTTGGGGTGTGTGGATGAGGAATGAATCTAAACCTAAACAAATGCACTGCGCGGTGAGTGCTTGTAGATTCGGAAATCAATCAGTGCAAGTCCGGCCCTAAACCAAGAAATGGTCGTTCAGGACTTGTTTGGTCACAAAGTGAAGGAGATGGGGTTGATCTTAGGGAGGGAAGCGAAGAAGGTGTTGAGATTGTGAAGGTGTTGGCTTGCTTATGACTTGTAACAGAAAGATGAGCAGGCTTACGATTGATGCCATCAGGCTCTGGGTGTTTGAATACGTTTTGTATTAACACTTGGTTTCTGTCTCGTCTGGACTTGTGTTGTTTTTCTCCTGTCTCCTGTTTTTCTCTTGTTTTGGAAAATAGGTAGGAGAATCTATTTATATAAGTCATTTGAGCCTTATTCACGTCTCTCGTGGGAAGTGGAGTGATGGAGTAGTGGAGGTGTGTGTTGGTGTTACACGACCAGTCTTGCCCACTTCTCCTGTCATCTCTAACCGTCCATGACTTCACGACACGTTCTTGTGATGGCGCGTTTTGGGTAAACCGCCAGACCAATACCCCGATATGTATCCCCGAGTTTGTGACATGATTGATATGCGGAATATGTGGATCGTGGATCCACAAAAGGTAGCATGTAATGCTAAATTGAATATTTGTGTTATTCGGAAGTTGATACTTATGAAGTATCATGTGTATTTTATGTGTCTTTGCATCATGGTGTGGTAGAGTGACGGGTGGTGATCACCATGACGTCTCACCGACCGATTAACTCCTGACCGGGGTTGTATAACCAAGCCGGTGAAGTTGGACGGACGAGATGATCTTTGAGACACTCATCTGCGGCCGTTGATGGAATTAGGGTTTTTGAAGAGGTGCGCAAGCATCACTCTTGACTTAGTGAAACCAAGCATGGATATAATTTTGACAAGGCCGACCAGGTGCATGTGTGTAGACAACATGACGGTGTAGGCGCCTATACCCATTACCTCACGAAAGTATGATCCGGGGCCACTCAATTCGTCCGGTGAAGTTGAATGGTCGAGATCAATTTGTGACAGAAAACCGATGCCGCAATAGCCGCGCGTCATGCCCACTTCGGGCGCACGTTCCAAGGTGACTAATCTTGGTCGGTCTTAGCCGATCGGTCTGGTGTGAAGGTGGTAGGCTTGTGTTCACGCCTATACCTGAATATCCCATGAAAACGTGATCTGGGCCACTCAAATCGTCCGGCGAAGTTTAGCGGTTGAGATCAGTTTGCGGTTTGGGAGATGTGACCACGCTAGTTTGGGCGCGCGTCTTGGAATAACCAGGCATGATATGCCTTGGCCGATCGGGTGAGGGGATAGATGGGTCCACGGTGGTCATCTTTGGTATGGCCGGACTGCTTAATCTAATCTTGGACCCTCCATTCGTCTAGGAGAAGATGGACGCTCGTGATGCTCAAAACCCTAATTTTGGGTTTCAAGGTCGTGCGACCATGCTTTATTCGGCGTACGAATTGGGATAACCAACCATGGTTGGTCCTGACCGATTGGTCAGGTATGTAGACGGGCCCACGGTGATTGTGTTGACATGCTCCGGGCCCTTTGAATCTACATCTACACCCTCCATCTATACCTGCGAAGATGGATGGTTGAGACTTTTTTGCGACACATGTAATATGCCGCAAACCCAAATTTAGGGTTTTCCGCCCATACGCTCTGGTTTGGACGTTTTGGCAAGCTAGGCCAATCTCTGGGGAGGCCTACCATGCGGGATCGCGTTGGTTCGGCAAGTGGATATTCCATACCGCTTGGGGGTGATGGAATTGATCTGGGTCATCCAATCATGCTTGTGGAGTTGGATGACTGTGATCATATCCGGGACCGATAAAGTCGGTCTGGATGCTCATTCGAGCTAGTATAACACACCGAGAGGGCTCAATCGGGCTAGTATAACACACCGAGAGTCGGCTGTACGGGTATTTCGTACATGGTTTCATTATAATGCTTGGAGGTTCGTGTTGCTCGTAAGAGTAACACTCGGTCGTCATGCCGCACCGATAATGAGTACAGAAATACAAAGGCTGATTGCGCATTAATTAATAATGCTAGAAATTCACAGGGTATATGGGATTGTTGCTACATGCTCCAACCTGGATGAATTTCATGTATTCCTGAGAATGGGATTGTTGCCACATGCTCCATTCTAGGTGAATTAAGTGAGGAGTATCCAACACTTATTGATGGCCTTATCTTTTACAAGATGTCGGGCGCATAATTTCTGGTTTTTACAATTTTAACCTTAAATGAAAATCCACCATCAACATTAAGTCCCCTGCCTAGCACATAATGGTTACACTATTGTGGGGTAGGCATGAGATGGTGACATACATATGTGAGAAAGACAGGATAAAAGAAGTTTACCCGGAAGAGTATTGACCGACCGCTAGTGTTGGACACATTTATGTGTCTATTTTAGTCTCAATTCTCTGTAATGTTAGTACTCGATTTTTGCGCTTATTTTGGTATTTTATGTCTTTGTAGGTGTTTTTGGAGAAATAAGCTTTTGCGGCAAAATTGGCTCGAAAAGTGGTTTTTGCGCTCGTGGGAGAAAATTACTATTCGCACCCCTAAAATGGATAAGGGGCACCCAGTCGATAAGGGGTAACCCAGGGCACCAACTAGACAACTGCTATTTACACCTCAGCCGAGGATAGGGGGACTCCACCTTCTTCCTCGCATGAACAAAAAAATTTGGCGGGAAAGTCGCGTTTGAAAGCTATTCACCAGCGTACTCTTCTGGATCGGATTTGGACTAAACTTTTGGTGAACTTGGTATTGGATATGGATTGGTTGGGCTCGATCTGACAAAACAGGCTGGTAGGTCCGTCGAACTTGATCAAATTGGGTTATATTATTGGTTCGGAGCAAAACAGGGGAAGAGTTCTTTCTCGGGGATGTTTTGGTTCAAAACTGGAAAGTACGTGGAGGAAATATACTCTGCTGGATTTGATTACATATTTGGAGATATTCATACGCGGAAAGAAGAGCAGAAAAGGGAGGAAAGACCGAGACTTGAGGAGAAGGAAAAGATAGATAAACTCGGATTTAATCGAGTTATATGGAGACGGGATGATATATAAAGGGATGTTAGTATCACAAGGTGGGAGTCGGAGAGTTTGGGGTCGATTGGAGGCTTCAGAAACGCTGTAGGAGGAGTTGTA
Source organism: Papaver armeniacum (assembly GCA_023531295.1). NCBI lineage: Eukaryota > Viridiplantae > Streptophyta > Magnoliopsida > Ranunculales > Papaveraceae > Papaver > Papaver armeniacum. Next base: position 10,657 of record JAJJWW010015290.1, read on the forward strand.
GCAGCAGCAGGTGAAGAGGAAGAAGAGAAGTTGCAGACGACACTTCAGAAGTGTCGTTCTCAAGAACACGAAGAACAGACTCGCAAAAGCGCGTCTTTTATTCTGCCGCACTTTGAATTTATCGTTTATCATAATGATGACTTGGAACACTTATAAACGTTGCGTTTTCTCGTTTTCATTACTCTTCTCTCTTTTGACTATTGTAAACACACTTTTGAGCCATGAATAAATATTTTGAGCGTATTTTCACCATGTGGAGCTAAACCCCAACACAGGACTACGGAGGAAGCCATTTTTCATGCATGTGGTAATTCTATTATTTCTTTTATGACTTATTGCATTGATTTTCAATTGATATATGATTTTTATTGAGTGATTGATTGTGATTTCAATTGATGGGTCATGCTTTCTTAAGTGTTTTGATGTCTCATGCTTTAGATATACAATCACTACTTTCAAAATCTACTTTCGGCAATGAATTAGAGTCAATAAATTTGAGCTATAAATGTCTAGAATTATTAGTTGAACCGCATGAATGTAAGAATTGGTGGAATCCTGAGTCTCAGTAATCTCTCGATATCGTGACAAACTTGTGTATATATTTTCTTTATTTTTAGTATTTTCTTAAATCGAGTCTTTACAAGTCTGAGTTGAACGAATCTTTCTTACCACTTTTCTACAACAACATAAAATCACATCAGCTAGTCGTCCACGCCGTTGTGCTTGTATGGAATCCTTTGGTGGGACCGGTTTCCTTCTTTGGGTATTTGAATCAGAAAAGGAATCCAAAAAAAGAGGTATCCTTGTTCTATTGGGATTCTTCTAATTTTTTGTCTATAAAAGAGACCAACCCCTTTGCTTTTTCTCACGATTTTTTTTTTTTTTTTTGTTGTTGAGCAGCTCCCGTCCGTGACTGCCGCTGCTGCCGTTGTTGCTGCCGGAGTTGCTGCCGTCGTTGCCGGAGTTGCTGCCGTCCAAGGTAAGTTTCGCTCCTTTTTTTTTATTTTTTTATAAAGGTAAAACCCTAGTTTGCTAGGTAAACACCTTTTGTAAGATGTGCATATGCTTAGTTTTTGCTTCTTTCCACCATTGCATGCAAAACCTAGCTTTTAGGTTGTATCTTGAAAAGAAAAACCTTGGCTTGAATCTCGTAGACACGATTCCCATGAATAAAGAAAAATCGTGTTATGATGTGTGCGGATGAACGCGGGCCCGCCGTGTATGCTTGATTGAACGTGGGTCTCACCCACATATGCTTGACCGAAAGTCGACCTTATATTAGTCTTGTGCCCGGGCTTGAAACTTGAGTAACACCGAACTTGAAATTTATACTAGGACTTGAAACCAATAC
>JAJJWW010015292.1:0-89443 GCA_023531295.1 Papaver armeniacum
AAATTTAATTTAATTATGGAGTCAATTTCTTTTCATTTATTTTAATATCTGGACATAAAGCCAATACATTAACATAAATTTTTGATACCAAATTTAAACCATCGAATAATAAGACACCTAATGGGTATCAAAGTTTCCTATTTTTAAAAAAATAAAACTAATCACAAATTTTTCAAAAAAAAAAAAATTAATGCATTTGTCTACGGGTGCGGGGCGAAGCCCCGCCACGCTAAATTAGCCAATCCCACCGGCCCCGGTGCGTAGCACGGGTTAGACACTAGTATACTCAAATGGCTGAACTATATTAGTTCGATGTTCCTCTGCAAGCACACATCGTCTCGGATGCGGGCAGACCCAAAGCTACAGATAAAGGCAAAGCACCGGCCCATCAACAACCTCATACTCCTCATTTTTCTGCAAGCTTGGCACAGGCCCATTACGAGTCTTTTATTCAGCCACCCTACAGGTGCGTTAATCCTCTCTCTAATTACTTCTACGCAAAGTATGCTCAGACACTCGAAAACAAGGAGTGTTGTCCGTATTGTTGTGAAAAAAGCCAATGGCATACCACACTCGAAAACAAGGAGTGTTGTCCGTATTGTTGTGAAAAAAGCCAATGGCATACCACAAGTTAAAGTAACTTTGAACCAATTGGGAACACCAACCCCACCATCGACTGAAACACCTCCACTGCAAACATATAAAAGAAGGGGAACTAGACAGAGGAAAAACACATCAAAGCATCTTGATATTTCACCAACACCGGACTTTGCAGCTCCACCATCACCTGAAAAGAAAGGAAGTTCCTGAGTTTGGCCGCTTTAACACCAAAATTGGTAGGTCAGTAAACAATACCTACAATTAGAACTGCAAGTGCACGGTATCCTAATGTAACACAGGGCAAGCACATGCTGATCCTCAGGGACAAAATGGGTGTAAGTTAAAGCCAAAGTCTTACTAACACTGATTTCAAACACAGTAGTAACCAAAAGAGTTTATTTTGTGTGTCGATACGACAAGATATTTGGTAGTAACTGAAATATTAAAGTAGAATGTGAAGCAATAAGTAAGAACATATTGTAAACAAAGGCTAGAGAGCACTAGGGAATTTGAATCCACCTCCTAATCCTATGCTAAGGCAATACTTATTCAAATTATGTTCTTGTTCCTTTCCAGGGAAGAATACAATGGATAATTTGTCAACTATTCTCACTAACTCACCCCTAGTATAAGTTGTCTTCTTACAGTACAACTGATCACGGGTTTATTTGATCAAAAAGCTAACTAATCATTCTTACATCAATGAAGAACAACTCTTCTTCCAGAGAGGTATCAAATGGATTGACTTATCAACCAATATCACTAACTCACCCCTAGTATTAGCTGTCTTCTTACAGTACAACTAATCACAGTGATGAGTGCCAAATATTGCATATTTCTACATCTATTTATTGGCATTTAACTCATCTTTTGTACTCAGAAATCAGATATTATCCCAGACTCTGTATTTTCTTTGTTTTCAAGAATAAATATTTGTACTAATTAATTTTGTGTTTTTAGGTAGTAAATAAAGCTCGGAGAAATTGAGGAGCCAAAAGAGCAGAAAATTGGAGACGAGCATCTATGGAGCAGAAAGCCAAAGCCCGCGCGCGCAACAGTTGCAACCCAACAAGGAGCAACCCATCTACAAGACATGGGCCCAAGCTACCCACGACCCGGATCCGAGCCCGTTCCTCCTGAACCGTTGAGATCTCCATCCTATGCATCCTACGGTCGCTCCGCCCTTCGCATCATTTCTTGATACTCCCGCTCCACACCAAAAACCGCACATCACCCTAAGCCGTTCAGATCTCGCCCGCAACATCCAACGCTCGCTCCACCCTTTGCATCGTCTTCCCTCTACACCCGCTTCACAACAAATCCACCTACACCTATACCCTATCGACCCAATTCATTTTCTCTTCCATCTTCTCTTTCTTCTCCCCTGACACAAACTCAGAAGCCCTTACCTTCTTCTTCTCCTCCCATACCAGTGCAGAGATCATCATCACCACCACCCTATCTCCTGTCAACGCCATCACCAACAACTCTATCGCCCACCTTCTCCGCCACCCTAGGTTCACCCATCTCCATCTTTAGCTTCTCCCATAACCTAGAAGCTAGGGTTGAGATGGTTGAAAATTAGGGTTTTCACCAATGATCGACGCATGGAGCTCGAGACGATGTGAGATGAGAGTATGATTCGGAGGGTATGGGCGAATGGGTTTGCATTTATTTTTGTTTTGAGTGAATTAGGGTTTTTAGTTCTTGGCATGTATAAATAGGGTTGTTGTGTATGTGTAAAACCTTATGCCTGGGCTAGCGTGAGCACAAGCTTAGTTTATTTGTGTTTGAATTGCTTTAATGTTCTAATTTAGTTTACCAGGGTGTTGATGAAACCCCGATTTTCATGTCAAGCATATTTACATTAGGTTTTATTCTTGCTATGTGATATTGTGTATGATTAGTAGTTAACCAATGAAGCTTATGAGCTCGTGATGAGTGTCTTGTAAGAAGACTGACTCATACTAGGGGTTAGTTAGCAAAAATTAGTTAATAAACATCTAGTTTAGACTTTCATGGGAAAGCTCAAGAATATGGCTTAAGTTAGATTGCCTGCACATGAGAATAGAGGTGGATTCACCACCCTGGTGCTTTCCATATTGTCACTGCCTTAGTTTAGAGTCACAACTCCAACTCAGTCGTGTATCGACACCAAAAGCCCCATATTTGTGTTACATTTCTTTGAAGTCAGTTTAGTAAGCCTTAGATTAGCCCTACAGTAACCCAAGTCTCTGTGGGATCGACCCGTATTTGCCCAGTTCTGTATTGTAGACACCGTGCACTTGCGGTTTAACAAGTAGGCATAAAAACAAACCACTTCCCAAGCCTACCAAGTTTTTGGCGCCGTTGCCGGGGACTTGGCATGTGTTGTGTTGATCCTTTACTTGCTTCACTGAATTCTAGCTTACCTCTGTACATATTTGCTTTGTATTATTGTATTTTAGCCCTGTAGTAAGTATAACTCAACTGAAGTTTAGCTTTTTCTGTAACTTTTTACATTTTTGCATCTGTTCATTGCATTTTTAGTTAAACTTATCTTTGTTATCATAACTGCCATCTGTTGCATTGTAGTCACCTCATCTTGCTTAGCTGCACTTGCATTTTAGCATAGTTTAGAGTAACTTAGCTAAAAATTTTTCTATTCTTGCATCCTTTACCTTCTTGCAACTTGTATTGCATCTTGTCACTACATTGTAGTTAACTTACCTTTGTTATCTAGCATCATCTCTGCCTTAAGCTGCACATCCCAGAGAACTAAATCTCTTTGTTAAGCTAGCAGTTTTCGCTATCTTCTTTGTCCGCTTGAGCTCTTTGTGCAATCCCAAGGAAAGGAAGACAAGGAGCAGATCAACATAGCCAAGCAGCTGCAACCGCTGCCCTGTCACAGTTGCGCCTGAGCTGCGAATTAGAGGTTAGCCAAACTTGCTACTAAAGCGTGCATTCTTGAAATGCTCGAGCATCACAATATAACCACATAGTGCTCGTATTTTGTGAAACTCGTGCATAACTAAAAATCATTGAGCATCTCTGCTGTGCACCTATGAGCCACAACAAGCATAGTGTATTGCCCTGTCACATGTGAATTTGAGCCTAGCCTGTGAAGACCAAGTGGAAGTTAGCTGAGTGACTTGACCTCACAGACCTTGTGAGCCACATGCTAACTTGCTAGCCCCCTGAAGCTGCAAGTTTAAGCTACCACTTGGAGAGCCAAGCTAGCTGCAAGCCAAGTTAAGGTCAACTGAGATAGTTGATGCCTCATGCCATGTACCTTTATGCATGTTTAACCCCGTGTTAGACTACGAACTGTATAGCCTTGCATGTGAGTAGCCACCATGCTAGGTCACCATCTCTCGATTATCTGTGAATTAATTGCTTGCATATCTCAGTGACACTTGAGCAATTTTGAAAACCTGAAATCTGCACTTGTATGTTCTGTGACCTTAGCTTCCATCTGCTCTGAGCCGAACTCCAGCCCCTGAAGCTGTGAGTTGAGCTGCAGCTTGGATAGCCGAGCTACCTGCACCCTTGTGTGAGTTGTTGAGCCAAGCTGTGACAGACCCCTGCATGCTATACTCAGTCAACTAGAGACATCCACCAACCCAGTTGACCCTATGTGTGTTTTCAACTGTGCTATACTTTGTTCACTGTTGCATCTGCTGACCCAGTGACCTTTGATGTTGTAAATTGTATGCCATGCTCACATGAAAAATCAGTTCTTGCTACAATTGCAAACCTGCAAAGCTGCTGATAGACATTGCCAAACCAATCTGTCTTACACTTTTGATGCAAGAACCTGTTGACAGACTCTGTCATCTGACCCAGTTGACTCTGTCAACTCTGAGCTTACCACACACCCTTCAACCAGACCTGAACCTCTGCTAGCTGAGAAGCTATAATCTGTGCATCTGTGAGTCATAGTCATAACCCGTGTGTATTTTCTGATCTTGAAATCTCACCTGTAATGCTTCCCTGTGGTGAGAATTGGTTGGTTGTCTGAGCCATAACTTGTGATTGTTGCTCTGCCTTGATAGCCATTATTGCTTGTCAGCTGAACTGGTTACTTGTTGTAACATTTATGCTTTTAACATCACCCAACCCCTGGAATATCAGAAATACATGCATGAGCCTGTGACTCTTGAGTGAAATCATTGTTTTGCTGAGCCTTTTGGCCCTGATCCTGTCAGCCATTCACCCGAGCATTGCACCCTGAGTTGTGCATTCTCATGTGCACAGTTTGTTGTTAACCCTGCTAAGCATTGCTCATCTGCATTACATTTGTGCATATGTGGTTATTTTTCTTGGGTTTATGCATGTGCTATCTATCTCTAACTGCCTGAGCTATTTGAGTAATTGTTGAGCATCTGAGTTTGCATTAGCATTTCATTTGTATGTCACGCACAAAACCTGCATATGCTGCACCTTGAGCACCTCATACAATTTTTTGAGATTTTCTTGCGCACCTGCTAAACATCCCTGTGTGCTAGAAATTGTGTATGATTTTGTTGTAAATTGTGTCTCACTGGGATGTGCATAAGCTAAGCTTAGCTGCACATAACCTGTGCTGTGTAAACTGGCCAATTGGTACTTGACCTGCCAACTCCCTTTGTGTCCGAGCTCGCTTAAGATGGGTAAAATCTGTATCATGAAAATCCCCTGAGTTGCATATTGCATGGTAACTTGATAGCTCAAATTGATTGATGCTCTGACTTGACTGTCATCCCTTTGAGCTTAGCTCCCTGTGTTGTTAAAAGCATTGGGTACTTGACATGTGCTGATAATGGTTGTTTCTTTATGATTCTAAGTCTGTGTTGCTCTGTTTTGTTCTGAGCACAAAACTTGTGATGTGTTTGCCTTAGGAGCACTCTTGTGTGCCAGAATTTGGATACCATTACCTGTGCATTTGCACATGACCTGGGCTGCACCATAAACAGAAAGCCCAACCACTAGGCTTTGCAAACAACCTGGGCTGAACATTTTCACCAAAAATGGGCTCTGCTCCTGCCATAAACTGGGCTGGAACCACCCAATCACCTGGGCTTTACATAATCTGACCTGAAGCCCATATAACTTGGGCTGCACATTTGCAGCAACACCCAGCAATCCTGTGTGCTGTGTGAGTGGTGCCTCCTTGTGCATAAAACCTGCACACCAGCAACCTGTGCATTTGCACACAACCTGGGCTCTGCACAACCTGAAGCCCACAAAAACCAAAACCCACACAAACCAAACTAAGCCCATTTAAACCAAACCAAAGCCCACTGTCCACTAGGCTTTCCACAACAACTGGGCTTTGCACTCCTTGGGCTTAGCTTCCCTGTTTTAAGACATCATTGGTTATACATGTTTGATGTGTGCTAAGCTATGCTTCTTTTTGAGCCCAAATTGAGTTGCTAGATCATGTCAGGATTTTGGTCTGCAACTGGGGATGGAAACAAATCCATCAGAGAACTTGCTTACGGGCATGCTCCACAATATGAATCCCCCACAGACCATAGTGATTTTAGGGAATATTATGAGCCTTCTCAGGGCCCTGACCTTGAATACACATACCCTAATCATTATGAGCACATGTATCATCAACCACAGTGGGGAGATGAACAATTCTATACTCCCCCAACTCCTTGTATGCAATCACTAATGGATAAGCTCATAGAGCAAAACAATGATATACTTGGATGGAAAATGCATGATCATCCCATCTCTAGTGAACCATGTGCACAACCATGTAATGATCACTCATATGAAACATGCATACCCACTATTGAAGACTCTCCTTCAGCTGAACAACTTTACTTGTTCTTAAGGATGAACCTGATTCATTTACAAAATGTAGAAAGGGAGTATGCCCATAGTCAACCCACTAATGTTGAATATGAACCTCACCTGGAGGAAAATGAGTTGACTGAAAACTCCAATGATGTTAATAGAGATGAGTATGCATATTACTCAGAGGATGAATATGATATGTATGAAGAGCATGTGCGTGCTGAAAATATGATGGAATCTTTGGGTTCAGAGACGTTAGGCGTCTCTTCTGTGAACCCTATGAATGATACTTCTTCTAACATTCATACATGTGATGTTAACTCTGAGTTTGGGTTTGTGAAATTCTTGGTGAAAGTGAGCATGCTACACAACTTGTTTGTGGCTTAGGAAAGGATGAATCTTCTCGTTGACACTAATGTTCTTTTGGATCATGATATTATTTTTGTGTCGATTCCCCGCCCATGTCACAATATGTTGCCTCCTCTCGATGATTATGACATGGAGATTGATGAATTGTTCTATGCAAGTGAGCATGATTTACCTTTATCTGACTTTAGGAAAGTGTGTGATGGTGCAAATGATCTTATACATGAAAACAACGTAGATGTACCTAATCTCTCTCCTAAGGCACAGATTGAAACTCCTCCACCAAACCTAGGTGTAGTTTGTAACAAAATTGCAAAACCAACTTTTCTGAAAATGCCTAATTTAGGCCTAGAGCTTTGTGCTTCCCAAGTCCTCTTGGACTATTTTGCATCAAAGTATAACACTTTTAAGGAGCCACAGTTGGAATGTGTATATCTGCCTGTTCTTAGCAAAACTCATTTTGAGTTAGACCTTTTGCATGATGTACCTTTAAAATTGCAAGATTTTGTGCCCAAGAACACATCTGTTGACAAGTTTAGGTTTGGGGGTAACTTGTTCACGTATGCAATCTTTCTTGCACTCTCATGTTATATTTGTGTAAGGCTGTTGATGTTTCTACATATCATCTTTTGGGTTGATCCTCAACTCTTTAGATTGTTGGTGTATGGTGAATTTTCATTGTATATAATCCAGTATGACTTGTTAAATTTTTCTTTCTTGAATCGGTTGAGTCTTCTTGCGCATATATTGTGCTAATCCGATATGATCTCCACTGAGAATGTTGGATTCTAGCCTTGACAAATGAAGCTCTAACCTTGCTCCCGCCGACATCCGGTAATCTCTTCCCTTTTCTCTTATCAGCATAGTTCTCATGGTATGTGACTGTTTAAAATTTTATCATTTGTTGACACATTGAGGACAATGTTTGATTTAGGTTTGGGGGTGTGATTTGCATATAGAGTTTTTAGTATTTTTGTTTTACTTCATTTTAAAAAAAAAAAAAAATTATTGTATTATCATTTTCATTTCATGTACTCTTTGTAAATATGTACATAAAAACCTCCAACTTTTAGAGATTTTAGAGTCACTAGAATGCTTCTAGCTATGTTTACATAGATATTCTGACCGAAATAACAGAACTTAGAAGTACTGGAGAACACAATCGGGTTTCTTAGTTAATTAGAGCGTTAAAGTTGGATTTAACCATACCGGAGGGCGAATTAGGTGTTGTTTAGATATTCGGTAGTAGAATTGTGATCACCCATAGTGGAGACTACCCATTTTACATCAAGCGAGATACCGACCTTCACTCTTTGTGACTTTCTAAAAAATCTGTTAGAGTGTGTGTCACCGTACGTCAATTCCGGGTAGGAATGGTGAGCTACCCAACTTCGCACCACTTTCAGCACTATTTTTGATCTCTTGAGTGCTAATTCCGTCAATCATGAGGGTGACGTTTAAAGATGAAAACTTCTTCTAAATACCGATTTGCAGTTAGCATCACTCTCTTCCTCTCAACAACATCAACACATTCATAGAAACACATCATCGTCAGCAAGCGGAGCACCATCAGAATATTTGAAGGAAAAGTTGATATAGTCCAAGGTTTACGTGCAACAAAGGAAAGAAAAGAAAAATAGGATGAGAATTAGTGAAGTTTATGAAATCAAGACAAGACAAGTTTTATTGTTTTATTGTTATTTTCATGTAATTCATTATCAAAAAAAAAAAAAAAAAATGTTTATCAAGTTTTTGTGAAGTTCAGAAGTTCATCATCAGCTATTGAAGACCGAAGACCGAAGATTGAAGACGTTTCTATGAATGCTGAGAGAGAGTAATGTTAATTGCCGATCGGGTGAAAAGGTAAGTGAGTACTCCCATCCTTGCTAATGGTTGATTTCATTTCTTAGAGATCATCAGAAAAAGATTCTTTTGTCCACACCTCTGTGGAGTCTCCAGAAATTATTTCGGAAGGTTATCCTTCTTACCTACAACGTGTGCAGGATTTCTCTCTTTATTCCTGCCTGCACATATGAGAGACTAAAAAAGCGATCTTTTTGAGTGCAATTATCATAAAAACCTAATGGTGAGGCAGAAGTCGAGGCTTATGATCACAATCGAATCCGAATTCTTTCATATGGTATGGTTACTTCACACTCAGCACTTAAGGATGAGAATGCGTTCTTTGGTAGTTCTAACTTCGTGTTACTAGCATGCGAAACTCTATGTCCTCATAGCTCCTTGGATGCTTGAGACTCTTTTACACTACGAAGTTGGAGAAGGTTTTGTGGGTACACCTCTGGTAAACCCTCACGAGACTACAACTCGTCCACTAGGGACACCTAGGGGTTTAAAGGCTTAGTGCATACGCTAAATGCATTCGAGAGACCAAAGCGACGGTGGTATAGTTAGGATTTATTAATTTATGTTTCACTTGAGGACAAGTAAAATTCAGGTTTGGGGGTATTTGATGAGTGCCAAATATTGCATATTTCTACATCTATTTATTGGCATTTAACTCATCTTTTGTACTCAGAAATCAGATATTATCCCAGACTCTGTATTTTCTTTGTTTTCAAGAATAAATATTTGTACTAATTAATTTTGTGTTTTTAGGTAGTAAATAAAGCTCGGAGAAATTGAGGAGCCAAAAGAGCAGAAAATTGGAGACGAGCATCTATGGAGCAGAAAGCCAAAGCCCGTGCGCGCAACAGTTGCAACCCAACAAGGAGCAACCCATCTACAAGACATGGGCCCAAGCTACCCACGACCCGGATCCGAGCCCGTTCCTCCTGAACCGTTGAGATCTCCATCCTATGCATCCTACGGTCGCTCCGCCCTTCGCATCATTTCTTGATACTCCCGCTCCACACCAAAAACCTCACATCACCCTGAGCCGTTCAGATCTCGCCCGCAACATCCAACGCTCACTCCACCCTTTGCATCGTCTTCCCGCTACACCCGCTTCACAACAAATCCACCTACACCTATACCCTATCGACCCAATTCATTTTCTCTTCCATCTTCTCTTTCTTCTCCCCCGACACAAACTCAGAAGCCCTTACCTTCTTCTTCTCCTCCCATACCAGTGCAGAGATCATCATCACCACCACCCTATCTCTTGTCAACGCCATCACCAACAACTCTATCAGCCACCTTCTCCGCCACCCTAGGTTCACCCATCTCCATCTTTAGCTTCTCCCATAACCTAGAAGCTAGGGTTGAGATGGTTGAAAATTAGGGTTTTCACCAACAGTCGACGCATGGAGCTATGAGACGAATTGACAGATGAGAGTATGATTCAGAGGGTATGGGCGAATGGGTTTGCATTTATTTTCTGTTTTGAGTGAATTAGGGTTTTTAGTTCTTGGCATGTATAAATAGGGTTGCTGTGTATGTGTAAAACCTTATGCCTGGGCTAGCCAGAGCACAAGCTTAGTTTATTTGTGTTTGAATTGCTTTAATGTTCTAATTTAGTTTACCAGGGTGTTGATGAAACCCCTGATTTTCATGTCAAGCATATTTACATTAGGTTTTATTCTTGCTATGTGATATTGTGTATGATTAGTAGTTAACCAATGAAGCTTATGAGCCTGTGATGAGCTGTACTGTAAGAAGACAGCTCATACTAGGGGTTAGTTAGCAAAAATTAGTTAATAAACATCTAGTTTAGACTTTCATGGGAAAGCTCAAGAATATGGCTTAAGTTAGATTGCCTGCACATGAGAATAGAGGTGGATTCACCACCCTGGTGCTTTCCATATTGTCACTTCCTTAGTTTAGAGTCACAACTCCAACTCAGTCGTTTATCGACACCAAAAGCCCCATATTTGTGTTACATTTCTTTGAAGTCAGTTTAGTAAGCCTTAGATTAGCCATACAGCAACCCAAGTCTCTGTGGGATCGACCCGTATTTGCCCAGTTCTGCATTGTAGACACCGTGCACTTGCGGTTTAACAAGTAGGCATAAAAACAAACCACTTCCCAAGCCTACCACACAGGCTAATTTGATCCATTAGCTAACTAGCATTCCTAAAGCAATGAAGCACAACAAGAACAACAATATGAACATGAATTATCTTAACACATGATTAAGGGTTTCATCTAAACCCTAGCAGATTAATTTAAAACGCAAATTATATTATGAAAATTAGCAATTGATCCAACTAATTTCGGATGATTTGTTACACAACAGTAGCTCCTATTTATACACCAATTTCTTCTCAAATACTAGAATTTGATAATTTAGAGAACAACTACTCACTCAAAACGCGTTTTCCCGACAAACCCCCTCTGCAATTCAGACCTGCACTCTTGATTTGATGTTTGCTTGTACTATTGAAGATAACCCTAATTATATCTCTCTCAGTCATAGCTTTAGGGTTAATGTTTTGGAGAAGAAGCTATGATAGAGATAGATATAGACTCACTAGGAGGTGATTGATTGCATAGTGTGGCTGATAGGTTGTTTGTGTTCATAGTTGGTCAGAGATGGAGGTGATTGATGGAGGGATGGTGAACTGATAGTTTTGCAGAGGGTGGAGAAGAATAAAGTACGAAGAGAAGGAGTGATTGGTTCAGCTCGATTTGGGGAAGAAAAGAGAGTGCTCGGTTGTGGGGCAGGAGTAGCGAGATCTGATGTACCGTGTGGAGATGCTCTGGATGATCAGCAGTTATGTCAAATCCGATGGCTCGGGATGGAAACAGGTTTGGGTCTTGGGGTCTTAGGTTTTATCACTTGGAAAAATCTTCTTCTAGGCTCAAACCGTCTTCAAAGCTAGTATTTCAAGCCCACTTCTAGTTTTGAGACGTGAAAGTAACATTCTTCACTTGCGGATGAGGTGCAAACAATATTCTTCACTGCCTTCTAGCGGGAGCTTTGTTGTCTCTCTTTCATCACCACAAATTCTCTGCTCTTTTGGCTTCCCTATTCATCCAAGATTTATTTAGTACCTAAAAACACAAAATTAATTAGTACAAGTATTTATTCTTGAAAACAGTAAAAATACAGAATTTATGATAATATATGATTTTAAAGCGCAAAAGATGAGTTAATTGCCAATAGAAAAGGTGTAGAAATATGCAATATTTGGCACTCATCAAATACCCCCAAACCTGAATTTTACTTGTCCTCAAGTGAAACAGAAATTAGGAAATCCTAATTATACCACTGTCGCTGGTCTCTCTAATGCATTTAGCGTATACACTAAGCCTTTAAACCCCTAGGTGTCCCTAGTGGACGAGTTGTACTCTCGTGAGGGTTTACCAGAGGTGTACCCACAAAACCTTCTCCAACTTCAGAGCGTAATCGAGTCCCAAGCATCCAAGGAGCTATGAGGACATAGAGTTTCTGTATGCTAGTAATAAGAAGTTAGAACTACCAAAGAACGCATTCTCATCCTTAAGAGTTGAGAGAAGTAACCATACCATATGAAAGAATTCGGGTTCGAGAGTGATCACAAGCCTCGACTTCTGCCTCACCAATAGGGTTTTATGATAATTGCACTCAAAAAGACCGCTTTTTTAGTCTCTCATGTGTGCGGACAGGAATAAAGAGAGAAATCCTGCACACGTTGAATGGTGGGAAGGAAACCTTCCGAAATAATTTTTGGAGACTCCACAAAATCGTGGACAAAAAAGAATCTTTTCCTGATGATCTCTAAGAAAGGAAATCAATCATTAGCAAGGATGGGAGTACTCACTTACCTTCACATCCGATCGGCAATCAACACCACTCTCACAGCATCCATAGAAATGTCTTCGTCTTCGGTCTTCGACTGTTGATGATGAACTTCTGAACTTCTTAGAACCTTGACAATTTCTGATTTTTCTCTTCAATTTCCTTATTGCTTTAAATTTCCTCTTAAATTCTTCTTATTTACCATGGTGCTTATTAAACAAAACTAACAAAATAAACTTTTAAAAATTGATACAAAAACCCCAAATTTCAAATTTTGTTTCATCAAATTTTTTGATGAAACCAAAGTCGGTTTCATCAAAATTCTATGATGTTTTCATCAAATTTTATGATGAAACCAATTTTGGTTTCATCAAGTTTTTTGGGGTTTGAAATCAACCGAACAGTTGAGACTACACCGGTACAGCCGAGCCTCGATCGCTAGCGGTGTAGTCACAACCGTTCGGTTGAGACTCGATCGCTTAACATTTTTACCAAATGGGTGGGTTAGACACCCCCATAGGAACCGGCCTAAGAGAATTTGGCAAATTCAACCGATATATGAGGGGAACGAGGGAGTATATCTTTCCCATTAATGCAAAATCACAGAGAAGGTGGTGATGTTCAGCATTGGAGATACTTCGGCTCCCTCCAGGTCTGAAACCTAATAATTAGGTGAAGAATATGTGTTGATTTCCCATTCGATGTATTGGCCACCTCTTTGGTGTGAAAGTTCCAAGTCATTAATGCTCTTTTGTTGCACCGCTGAATTGGGGGCCCCTAGCTACAGGGAAAAAAAAGGTCATGAAATAGTAATTGGGGGTTATCCCTTATCCCCATTTTTTTAAATGGCTAAGTCACCCCTAATCATTAGTGGTAATTAGTAATTAAGTTAAGTTAATTAATTTGTAATTAAATTAGTTAGATTAAAATCAGATTTAAGGATAAATTTTGATAATAGAAAAATTGTGTTTTTGTGTTGGATAGAGAGGAAGAAAGTGAGTTTTTGGGGGAAATTTAGGTTATTTGAAATGAGTGATTGTAGTGGAGGAAATGATGTAGGTAAAGATTCAAACAACATACATGATTGTGTTAATGGTGAGATTGTCTCATATAATCCTATGGATTGGATGTTTGATGAAGAGATGTTAATAGAGGAAGCTTTGATAATTGTTGTAAATGAAGATCCTTTTGCTCAAAATGAAGGAACCAATACTCAAAATGAAGAACCCAAAGCTCAAAACAATCAGGTAAACTTCCTATACTCTTCAAATTGTCTGAATGGTGCTCCAAGTGGTCGATTCATGGTCGATATGGAACTGCTCAGAGTGAGGGTCGTTAGGTCGGGAGTATAATAATCGAACGACCCTTACGAGTCGTTAGTGACTTAGCACACAAATATACGACTCCAATCTTCAGTTATGAAAAATCGTCCACCAAGTTTGAAAACATTGACGACTCCAATCTGTATTTATGAAAAATCGTTAATCAAGTTTGAAAAAGATGACGAATCCATCTTTTAGGTCATCTAGAGTCGTTAACTCAATATATTTAGGACCCAACAACTAAAAAAACTTTTACTCTCTGTAGCTTTCACTCTAAGGGTCGTTAGTTTAGCATTACTATAAACGGACGACCCTTTCATATTAAATGAGAATCGTTGTTCCATACGTCTCTAATATTGACGACTCATACTTTTTTTTTTTTAATAATTTCTGATTTCATAGAACCATTTCATTGAATCGTAAAAGTCATACATCTTTCATAGGGTTAAATACAATACATGATAACGATGCACTTCTACACTCAATCATAAAGCATGTAATTATACATGGTTCCATTGAAGATAAAGTAGCAATCGTGTAACTCAAACTTTTTCCCACAAAGCCCCTCGTAGTATCCATACGCCTTCTTCATCTGAAAACGCAAACGCAAACATACTTAGTTAGTATCGATCAAAGCTTTGGATAAGTTTTACCTCTTGTTTAAATACTTACTCTTATAGTACCCATCATATCCGGAAAGGCTTCCCTTATGGCCGTAAATTCTCTTTTCAAAACATCACACTCGAATTTTATCTCCTTGAAGCGTTCCTTGACTTGTTTCAAAGACCTTGAGTTGCGATTTCCGTCCAACGCCACAAAAACGATGAATTGATCGTCAGGAAAGAATCGTTAACTATTTATATAAATACTAACGACTATTTAATAAAATCATATAGGAAGGAGTCAAGTTATTGGTCTGCAAAAAATTTCTTGACGACTTTAACACTCACTATATTTCCCCAGGTTTTGAGTCGTTGATCTGCATAACAATTGTTGCCGACTCTAATATATATTTTTAAAGTCATTGATCTACAAAAAATATGTTGCCGACTCCAAGAAAAAGTTAACATATTTTTCAGATTTTCACATTAGTTTAAACATAAACTTTTAAACATCATGCTAAATTGTTAGAAAACCCAATTAACACAAGATAACGATAGTACGAACTACAGAAAATAGTTGTATCTAAGAAAGACATAACTTAAAGTCGACAATACTGAAAGACATAAGTTCTAAATGTTAAACCATACACTTTAAAGTTCTAGACATAAGTTCTCCTCACCCAGTACTACCACCTCGACCTCGACCTCTCTGACTTCCCTGACTTGATGATGTCCGACTTTTCTTTGAAGGACCCTGTTCAGGACTGCCCTTTGGAGAACCAACTTCTTCTCCACTAGCTTGATCATCACCATCTTCGTTTCCTTCACCCTTTTCAGCACGTGCTTGTCTTAGTTGGGTAGCTGTTCTCTTTGTCATCTTACATTGCTTTGCCAGATCAGCAAACATTTTCTTCGCTTGTGGATTTTCAATGTGTTGGCAGTAGTCAGCGTAAATACGACTTTCCGCAGGTTCTATCACTCCCTTGTCGGATTTGCAACAAAATGACTTCATAAAAATCTTCATCATTTCCCTATATTTGCATTCAATTACCGATTAAAATTAACATAATTAAAATTGTATGCAAATGATTAACACAATTCAAAAAATAAGTACTTACCACAAGCTTAAGAATGGAAGAGTCATCTCTAGTGTCGGTTGTAGAATCAGATGAAGATGCTTTGTTGTTCCTCCTACCCGTAGTATTATCAATCCTTATCACTCGATCATGGGAGATGCTTTCATACCATGGCATGCAATCATCGCTTGCCTCGTGACATTCATCAACACTAGTCCACCAAGTGATGTCTACCTTACTCATATCCAAATGCATATTATTCCAATGCTCAGTCTTAGGCTCAGGTTGGTAAACAACATCCAACGACTTTGCATCCGCCTTGCATTTATCCAATTTATGTTTGAACGGTGGTACATACTCATCGTGTGAATCTTGAATATACCCAAGCTGACGTATTACTCTAGTCGGATTGTACATTGTATGCCCATAAGGGTAAAATAGAAGGCCATTGTAATATGCGAGATCTTGGATTCCTCCGTCTCTACCTTCCTTGTAAGGATCAAAGTTTACCTCTTTGGCTTTCATGTTATCCAATTTTTGGCGCATGGCTAACAACTTCAACTTCTGAGTTTCCTCCTTATCCTGACTTCCAGTGTACTTGTATCGGGTTCCTCTTGGCTTAGTATTGTTCCATGTTGGCTCCAATTGGATGTCTTCATCGTCTTTGATCAATGAGGGGAAATGCTCGTAAATCCACACCTGAAACAACATCAAAACAATAAAAAAGGTTAAATCTGAAAGTATATAACAACAAATATTATAAACAACGAACACATTTGATAACTCAAATTACCTGAAGTAAAGCCAAATTCCCGTTCATTTGAGAAGTTCGTTCACGGGATGCCTTTGCTAGCTGAGCGTTCAAATGTGCTACTATGGCAGTCCCCACGAATACTTACTGACATCTTCCAAGGGATCCAAAAGTTGAAGAAGGTTGACGCTGACTCTGTTTCCTTTGCTATCGGGAAATATAACCGAAGCAAGGACATACAACAAGTATGCGGCTGCCGTCGCACGAACTTACTTCTCAGAGAGTAGTTCATTGTCTTCGTCTTTCTTAAGTGACCCTGTATACATCTTTCTAATTTCCTTAAGTTTAAACTCTTTCTTTGGGTGCTTCGCTCCCTTCACAAAAAGGTTATGCGTCGTTTTTTATCCCATCCAAACAACTTTTGCATCAATTCATATATTCGCTTCCAACCTATGTTTTTCGTGAACTTGTCACCCGTGGATTTTCCTTCAACATGCAATCCTAGAATTTGTTCTGCATCTTCGGGAATCAGTGCCATCTCGCCAAAGGGGAATTGGAATGTATCGACTTCACCATAATACCTCTCACAAAAACATGATACTGCAGCCTTGTCATACGCAATCACGGAGTTCTCTACCGCAGCATACAAACCTGAGTTTTCAACAATTTCACTGACTCTTGGACATTCACCTTCTAGCGGCCATTTTTTCATTTTGGCATAAGACGATTGGTGTCTAAAAAGACGGCAGGCATTCTTATGATCCTACAGAAGACAAAACAATGCAAATTAAACAAATTACATTTATTTTCAACATGTCATATGAAAAGCAAAGACCAAAGTTGAGAATGTTACAATTGTCTCATAGATGGTACGGGCCCATGAGCTAGCATATCCAAATAGAACTTTGCCTCCGTCTTTAGCTTCACCTCTGGCTTTCCCATTGCTAAGACGAGTAAGCTGCAAACCAATGCGTGGAATGTGTCGCCCGCTGGGTGCAATTGGAGTAGTCCGCTTCGGCCTTGACTGTGGTTGCGCCGCATTCTCCTCCTGCTCCTGAATTTCAGCCTCCTCCTCCTCCTCCTCATCATCATCATCATCATCATCACTACCAGCACCCTTATTTCTTTCCTTACCATTCTCCTCCTCCCCCTCCCCCTCCTCCTCCTCCTCATCATCATCACTACCACTACCATTTCCATCCCCATCCTCATCGTCATCATTACCTTGATCCCCCTCTTCCTCAATCTCTGCCACTCCATCACCACCCTTACCACCATTCATTCCATCACCACCATCACCACCATAACCACCATTCCCTCCATCACCACCATTACCATCATCATCATCATCATCATAAGTAGCATATTCACCTACTAAAGGAATTTCTTCATGTTCCGCGACTTCTTCTTTATCGTTTGGGGTTGTAGATATAACAACAGATGATGAAGACGATTCAGAGGAATCAGCACATGGTTCCCTGGGTTCGCGGATAAGTAAAGCTACCTCACTCGGTGTTTTTCCTCGTAATAGACCCGCATTTAGGTATTTTGAGTTGCGGGGAGGTCTGGATGGAGGAGTTACCAAGACATTCTTATTCTTATCACCAATCTTATCCCTTTTATTCTTATTACTGAAAGGGAAAAAACAACAATTTCTAAGAGTCGTCAGAAAAAATCCCTCAAACAAAATACTCTTACAAAACCAAATGACCCATCTAAATCCTTAACGATTTTCAAATACTTCTTAACGATTTTAGCAAGTTTTCTTAACTATTCTACCCATTTTTTGGACAGAAGATATGTATGGTGCAGTGTCGTTCGCTTTTAAAATTGGTCGTCCACAAATATGTATGGTGCATAGTCGTTTACTTCTAAAATTGGTCGTCCACAAAAATCGTTAACTTATTCCAATTATGTGGACGACTTTTTCATTATTGGGCACAGAGAGGTGGTTTGGAAAATAATAGAGTCGTCCATTAATAAAATGGTCGTCAAAAAAAATCTCAAAGGGTCGGTTTCACATAAACTAATGGTGGACGACTTCTCCAAACTCCAACATGCAAATCAAAAATCGTTAACCAAACACGCAAAATCGTTAAGAAAACATGAAAAATCGTTAGACATTCAACCTAATTATTTAACGACTAAAAATCTGAGAAATATATTTCTCCAATTCATACCCTAATTTTCGGTAGAACATCAAATTAAACTCAAACCCAAGTTAGAGTTGGGGGTTTTAAAGGACATACCTTCTAATTGGAGCCATTTGTAAGTCCGGCGGTTTTGATTTTTTACTTGTTCTCGAACACTCCTTCGCGGCTTTAACGATAGCGACGAGATAGGGGATTTGACTGGCTAGTCTCTCAGTCCTCTTCGTACGTGCCATGTTTGTAGAAGAAGTTAATCGTCGATTAAAGTTTTCGCATCGACGATTTCGGTGATGAATCGGATGAAAAAAAAAATCAAGGTCGTTAAGAAGAGGAGGAACTGACGCAGAGGGAAGGGGAGAGGAGAAGAAGAAATGTTTTGGGTTAGAATGAAATGGGGGCCTAGCTTAAGTCTTAATAGGAATTTAAGGTTATTTTTATGAGAAGGGTAAAATGGTACTTTCACCATCATTTTGGAAGCCCCTTATATTTTCTAGTGTGGGTATAAATTTTGTGAGGCCCCCAATTATTTTCAAGGGCCCCAATTCAGCGTTGTTTTGTTGCTCTGAGCTAAAAAAACAAAAAAAACAAACAACAAACACTCGTCGATCTCCTTTACTTTTCCTATCACGTCTCTGTCTTGACTGACCTCCTCCACCCTATATTTTTGATCATACTAATATCTCTAATACGAATTGGTTACTGAATTTCCCCCCTGACATGGGATTATCTCCTTTGTCCATTCTGAAACTAGGTCCCTCTAACTCGTCGGAGATCTGAACATGATACTCGAATCTTCATCATCCTTTCTCTGATTTTTTACCGGAGAATGGAAGACATCTTCGTTATCTTTAGAAAGTGATTCTTGATTCTCTCCCTGATCCTTAGAAGGAGAATGTGAGATGGGAGAATCTTGGACTGTGTCATTGGTTGTTTTATATGATCTTCATCACTAATATCTTTTAGTACCGACTCCAAAAAACACATAATTTTATCCAAATTCCCAGTAGGAATGACTTGAATCAGAATGTTGAATGCTTTCAATATCTGCTTCTACACAAATCGTTGCCTCTGATAGCTTAAAGAATTCAGATGTAGCTTTAGAGATTGCCACTAATTTCCCCATCTGTTACCTTTCACTGAGAATGACTTTGGATTCCATAAGTCTAGAGGTAAACCTCTAATCTTGCTGCATTTAATGCTTAAGACTTTAATGCTGAGAATGTTTTCCAATTGACAATCATTCTCTGCAGTAAATATTGGATCAATTTGTCTAAGACTAACATTCCTATTCCATCTCAGTTCTTTCTTGATTGATTCACCAACCTCTATCCAGGATTCCATCTCCCTATTGAACATAAAATTCCATAGTCTAACATCATAGCCTGGATTCTAAGATTTGGATTTTAGTAACCTTAGCGGTAGCTTTTTTCCAGGGTTTGTTTCAGTTTGAGATGTTGCCATGGGAACTCTTTCTTTGTTACGACCACTTCCAGTTGATCAACCCAAGCTTCCCAGCCTCATCTTCCACTACCAGTGGGAAACAAAAACTTTTCTTAATTCTACTGCTGTTAGAGAAAGGATATCTTGTTGCCTTGATGAGACCCCTTCGTTGTTCCTCGGTCTTTTGAAAATGGGAATTTTTATAAAGTACCCCTGCTTTGTAATGTACACTTCAAAAGTACCCCCGTTTTTTACAAATTTTCAAAAGTACCCCAGATTTGACAGTTTTTTGAATAAAATGGTAAACAGAAAGTTAGAGTTGTTAAACTCCACATGGCACCTACATAAAGTCTTAAAAGCCCCTATGATTTGAACAGGTTAGAATCGGACACATTTGACTCGGTGACTCAACTCGCTGTTGTGATAAACATTCATACCTGTACAAGACCTGATTGTGAAAGTACTTCATTTATAGATGTTCCAAAATAACACAACATAACACTATTGTTCATATAAAAGCCTGATGAAACTGCATCACTAAGAGTTTTCATCCAAAAACCATTCAAAAGGAAACTGCAATTCAACAAGACACAAGTAAAATGCTGCAGATTATCATCACTTTGTCTTGGTGTACTTCTCTGTCTGCTTCACTGTTTGTTGGACATATCCAACACTTGAGAATGCCTGAGTCATTTTTTGGTTCTTTGTAGTAGATGGATCTGCAACTGCAGCTTTTGCAGATGCTTGAGATGATTCCCCCTTGCAACTTGTCTTATTTTTCTTAGATTTACCTTTTGCAGAAATGGGTGCAGGTATTTGACTACTGGTGAAGGTAGCACCATCTACCTGAGTTCTTGGCCTCTTTGCCTTAGGATTCTGACCAACATCACCACCTGCACATGTTGATTTGTTATGACCATTTGAACCGCAAATGCTACAAGAATAAGTCATGCTCTCTGTTTTAGGTTCATCCCATGCTCTCCTTCTCTTAACTCTAGGTCTTCCTGTTTTCTTGATCTTTATAGCAGGCTGCAACTCTATCTTTTCATGTTCCTCCAACTAAAGAACAACAAAGTATCAGATAAAGAAAACAATGCAAATTAATTTAAAATATGGCACAAATAACTAGTTAAAATGCATTATTCAAATTTGTACCTCGGGCCAGTCATCTTTTCCAGTAAATGGAGCAATAGCTGGTGCATATGTGGCCCTGTATGCAGTAACAGTATAATAGTGAGAGCAGTACCTGCCAACACATAAGCACATAAATGGTTAGGTAAAGAAATAACTCAAATGCTAAAGTTTACAAACAAGAAATATTAAAGTTACTTACTCTGTCCAATCTGGTCTCAATGACTTCAAACAACAAACTGCATGTTGGCAAACAAAACCTCTCATTTGCCATTGAAGACAACTACACTTTTTTGTTTCCAAGTTAACCACAAAAACTGCTTTGCTACCTATATTTGTAACCTCATATAATTTTCCCAAAACAGATGGTAGAACATCAAATGCACCAACTAACTTTAACATCTTCCCAATCAATTTCATTGCTTTTGGAACCAATTTTTTAGGATTCCATGTTTCACTTTCTGTTCTTCTCTTGTGAAAAAGACCCATAACCAACTGATTGTAAAGGTCTAATAGTTTACAGATTGGTTTGTCCCTAAGATTTTTTACCATGGAATTGAAGGACTCACTAAAGTTATTGTTTAGGTGTTCACATTTACTAGTGTCATCAAAGAAAGCCCTAGACCAAGACTCAACACCAGCATCTTCTAGGTACTTCACAGCCAAGGGATTTTCCTGCCTCATCTCTTCCATGTGTTTCTACATATAAGATACAAATATAAGATACATAACAAAATAACATACAATATAACATGATATATAAGTAACATATTTACCTGGAAATTCTTTAGTTTGTAACATTTTGTTGCATTCCATAGTGAGGCATACAATTTTTGTCCCTTGTAGTGTTTCTTGAAATTCGAATATAAGTGTCTGAAATCAAAATCAAGTATTAAGTCAGACCTCACACCAAAATATTTCAGTTCAAAGCTTATAATGTATAAGAAAAATAAACAAACCTCCAACAATATCTGTGATGTGCTTCTGGGAACACAGCTTGAACACCTTCAAGTATCTCTTTCTGCCTGTCTGAAATAAAGGTCAGAGGCATTGGATGTGCAAAAAGTTTATCTCTCAAGTCAGTGAGAAACATTATCCAATTCTCAATTGTCTCAGCGCTGAAAACCCCTATTCCTAATGTTACCAATCCATTTTGACCATCTAATCATGTTGCATCCATCAACACACCACCACATTTACCATTCAAATGGCAAGCATCAAGCCCAACAACTGATCTACACCCTTCTTGCCATCCTTTTATAGCTTTATCAAAACTGATGGTCACTGACTCAAACCTCATGTCAGTATGGCAATATGAGAAGTTTGCAACTGAACCAGGGTTGGTATCTATCACCATCTTACAAAACTGTGGAATATCTTTGAAATTGTCTTCATAACTCCCATGTAGTTTTTCTAATACTAAATTCCTAGCCTTCCATGCAGTTTGGTAAGAAATTTTAATGAGGTGAGAAGCATGGAAATCATTACAAATTTGTCTAGGTTTTGGTATTACTTTCATTGAGCTATTCTTCATCTTATCCATTACAATTTCAGCTACAAATAAAGGGTCTGCAGTTCTATTTCGACTATCCTTACTTCCCTTACACTTGTGCTTCAACTTCATCTGCCTAACCTTAAATGTAGACTGTTTTGGTAGTTTAGAAGCAAAAACAAACCATTTACACACAACAGTTCCTCTATGGTTAAACCTATTGGCACACCAAACCCTAAGTCTTTTTTTGTCACTCTTTTCAACCTTATACTCACATTCATTCAATACACAGAAATGCTTAAGATGATTTTTGTATGATAACTTATCAGGAAATGTTGTACCTACAACCATCTTTGAAGGATCCACTGGTTCAACTTCATCACCATCATCAAACAAATCACAAGTTTCATCATCACCATCATCTACATATGGATTATCTTCTCTCCATTTTTTGTACCACTCAGGGTCTTTAACATCATCACCTAAACAATAACAACCACAAACAGTTAGTTGTGTACCATCCTGACTTGAATCATTAACTACAACAAAACAAAAAACATTAAAACCGTAGCAATAAATACTCGAAAGTACCTTGGTCATTAACTTGTGTACCATCTTGACTTGAATCATCACTATCTGCAACATTGAAGTGTTAGTACAACAATTATTATTATACAAAAGTACAAAACCGGAAAACAAAGGTACAAAATATTAATACCTTCATCTGTATCGGTATCATCTTCGTCATCTTCAATGTCTTCATCAGTAATATAAGCAGCTGCAGCTTCTGGGTCTTCCACAGGATGACACTCATCCTCTTCAAGGTTCTCAAGTTGAAATACAAAATCATCACTTTCTTTACATTTGTTAATCCGATATTCTTGATTAAACTCATCATCATCTTCCACAGGTGGTTCTACATCAACTAAAACTGGTTTACTATATGAGCATCCTCTTGAATTGTCACCAACAACACTTGGATGAGCACCTTGTGAACATTCCTGCCCAAACAACTTCTTAGCAGTAGAAACAACACCACTTTTGTTCTTCTCGGCTAATGAAAATCTTGGGCTTCTTCTCACTACAGGTGACTTTGATGCAACTTTTTTCTTTGGTGTGATCATCACTGACTGCTCATTATCCATACCCCATTGCATATCAATCCTAACAACAAACTCTATACAACCTTTGTCATTTACTTTAGCTTTCTCCCAAAACCAGAAAAAGGAATGATCATTCTTTAATTTCCAAGGAGTTCCATTATCTGACACCCATAGTAAGCTAACAATATCTGTATCTTCAAGACACAACCTTCTGTGAACCATTTGCTCAAATACCTTTAGACTGACTTTGTCTCTATCTATATGTTTCAACACAAATTCAATTTTACTCTCAATACAGTAGCAGCTAATGTCTCTAAACTTCACATTCCTTATCAATGTTGCCACTGAAACATACAACACACAAAATATATTACAAACAGGAGAAACAAAATTTCAAACAAATTATATTAGTATATCAAAAATAGAATCATGGACAATCCTAACAAATTATATTAATATATCAACCTCTCGTGCGCCTAGTGCCGTGTGGATGTACAATCATATCCATTTTTCATGACTCCTCAGTATTCTAATTTTCATTACATGCTCAAACATATAAATACCCACAAAATGTAGCATAATATGGTGGTATTTGACAGTGAAACAATGACGACACTTAATAAGTCTAAGTCTTGGTCAGTACTTAAACAACCAAAGAAAGTGAATTCATTTTACTTTGTCCGTGACATGCTTCGGTGCGTCTGACTGATCGATCTTCATAAATGTATTCCCTTTAATGTATTAGGCCAATGGATATCTGAATATGCACTAAAGGAAACCTATTTTGAACATATCCAACCAAAATTAGACTTGATTATTTCAAGTTTCTACCGATATGTTTTAGGATTAGGCATTAGTTCTTACAATGAAACAAAGTAATCAGAACGTGTAAACCAACAATTAAATGTACAAAATACTTGCATTACTAACAAATAATTATAATTGTAAATGCACTTTGAGTGAGTAGGAAAGGTATTACAATTAAATTGGTTCATGATGCACTGTATACTGAATAAGATAAGGCAAGATGCATGAAAGTGCTAAACATCATCACTTATAAGGTCTGATACAATTTTTTGTTTAGTTAAATAATCGCCAGAAAAAGCATCATTTTTATGTGTACTAATTTTTTTTTTTTTTTAAATCCTAACTTTTCAGATTGGATTCTTCATAGACAACAGAAAAAATCATTTTTATGGGTACTAATTTTTTTTATTTAAAAACCCCAACTTTTTAGATTTGATTATTCATAGACAACACAGGAAAAACAGAAATAATCATGGAAACAGTGAAAATCCCATTATATCAAAGCACTTTATAAAAGAAAAAGCATTGAAATCACTTTACAAGAGCATGCAAGTACAGATCTAATAAAAAAAAAAAAAGGTTAGGGTTTGTAAAACCTTACCTGGACATGACCTTCTGCTTTGCCTCCATCGAAAAGTTGAGATTTAGTGATTTTTAATAAACAAAATGGAATCAAAAACCTAGAATTGATTTCTATTGGTTGATGATGGAAAATGGAAAACATAGGGAAAACCAGTCGCCTCCTTCCCTCTTTTCTCTTCTCTGAACGAAAAGAGAGTGAAAAGAAAAAGATAACTCTCTCTCTCTGTCTCTTTAGGTTTAGGTATGGACTGTTTCGTAATTTTGCATTTTTTGTTTGACCGAGTAAAACTGGTTTGACTAACCAATATAACTCCTTCCCGTTTTATGCACATAGGGGGCACTTTCGAAAATCTGTAAAAAAACGGGGGCATGAAAAAAACGACCCCAAAAAAACGGGGGTACTTTATAAATTTTCCCTTTGAAAATCCATCTAGCCGATTGTTCTGAACATCTACTATCATAAGAAACTTGAGGGCTTCAGATTATGATGTCTCAAGAAACCTATTAGAACAAAAATTGATTCGGAGATAAGAGAGGCTTTCCAAGAGAATCCTTGACCCCTCTCAGAAATTTCTACTTGAGAAGAGTCGGTGGTGCGGGTGCATACTAGAGAAATTCCAATTCATTCTTTAGTCTTCTAGTTTTTGACAGCAACAGATCTTGTGTAAGTAAACTGTTAAAATTACCCAGCGTCAGATAATGGCTCATCAAAGTAGAACAAATCAGGCGAAGGAAAACTGTACGAGGACCCCAAATTCATCGAGGCCAAACTGGAAGTAAGACCTGAATTGGTTGGTAGAAGGCCAAACTGAAGGAAGACCCTGAGTTGGCCGAGGCATGAATTCGAAAACCACTTAACTGTTCAAGGACCACGAAACGGTCGAGCCACAGGCAGTACCAGAAAAGGAGCCAGATTTCTCCCAACGGGAACGAGTCCGAGGAACCCAATGTGGCGAAGCTCGAATTGTACCAAATGTTTTCCAGGAATATGGATATATATGATTGCCATTGTCTGGCTAAATTAGTAAATCCCTGATAAAAGCATTGAAGAGTTTAACAAAAACTCAACTAACCAAGAAATATTAAAAAAACAACTAATATTAAAAGCAACTCAATCTTAACATAAAGTGAAATTAAAAACCAGTGGTTCATCCTACCAAACTAAACCGTGTTTAACTGCATAATCATAATGGGTCTAACAATCCTAACAAAACCCTTGCCACTTCATCTACTACTATACTCAGTTACTGGATGGCAATGCGACTTAAAATTAGTTTACTAAGCTGAAAAAAAAGCACACATAGAACTTGTCCCTCTTTTCCTTTTGTTATCTTGCAAAATCCCCTCATAACATCAGTGAAAGCCAATTTATCCTCCTGTGTATTCAATCTTCATCATCCGAACTTATCAACAAGTTTTCAGGTTGACCAAATTGCCTAGGTATGTCAACCCCACTAGAACCTTCTATCCTATCAACAAACTGATATCTCATAATGATAGAATCATCTACAATCCAATCTCTTTCAAACACTAAGTTCTGATTAAGTAAAGTTGTATCCAGATAAGCTGCTGCCATCAACAATTGAATGAAGTACATTTCAATCCACCCACCTACACTAGCATCATTGATCTTTCTACGTTCAGCAGCCGCGGTCACAACTGTGACCGTGTGCACCCCGTCTTCAACACAACGATGTAAAAGCCTCTGTTGATCATAACAAGCACTAAGATAAGATCTGAGATATGCACTTGTTTGGGGATCCACATCACCAATAAACAATGATGCCCCTTTGAAGCATTCTATGATTTCTCCATCAAGTCCAATTCGAGCAATCCTTGTTACCCCGTTTTCCACCATGGCCAATAAAAAGCGGGAACGCACATCCTTTAATCTACAAAAAGGGTGCTGCCAATTCCGTACTTTCCTCATTATCTTTAAACACATACGACATAAGTGTCTGAAAGTGAACTTTTGCGGCTGATTCCACAGCCCAATGTACACACTCAGGAGCTGTTTGACCTTGAAATTAAAGATCCGATTGCCACTGGATGCAGCAACTACGACTCCCTGAAGACAGTGAGCCTTGCGTGATCTCTGTTCAACTAGGCCATGATGATTCATTGTAATCATTTCCATAACATCTAAAAACTTCCACTTGATGTAACTGAATACCTGTCCACACCTCCTTGACGTCCTAGAATCATTAAAAACCAGTACACCGTGCCTATGATGATGTATGGTTAAGACAAACGTGCCCTCTTCGGTCAAATATCCTGCAAGCTCCAGTTCATCGTTCCATAAAGAGCGCTGTGGTCTTGCAAATATCCTGAACATGTCCTTAAATTTATCATCTAGAATAACGTTTGCTAACGTTGTTTCTACACACAATTGCTCCAGTACGTGTTTGCTACTGAAACCATTTTTGTTCACTAGAGATGACCAATTTAGCGTGCACTCCAAACAATCTATCAATCAATCATGAATGCTTGATAACTTTTTATTCTTTATGTAGTAGGCCTATGATGATGTATGGTTAAGACAAACGAAACTTATCTTGTTTGTTCCATTGGACCAAAAAACCTTGACATCTTAGCTACATGAACCCTTGTCCCATTATCACTGGAAACCTTTTGCTTGATTTCTTTCCCAATCTTGTTTTTGACCTTGATTACCTTCTCTCCAGGTGAAAAAATGATTGAATGATTTCTTCGAGTCTTTTGCTTTTCTTTCCCAATGTTGACCATTACCACCACCAGATGATTTTCTCTTTGGTTCATTAGCTGGTGACATGGTTTTTGGTGACAATGAATCTCTTGAAGGCATGGGAGAGTCGCTAATACTTTGTAATGTAACTGCACACCCATCTTTTGAAGCTTTTGCTTTTCTTTCCCAATGTTGACCATTACCACCACCAGATGATTTTCTCTTTGGTTCATTAGCTGGTGACATGGTTTCTGGTGACAATGAACCTCTTGAAGGCATGGGAGAGTCACTAATACTTTGTAATGTAACTGCACACCCATCTTTTGAAGCTTTTGTTTTTTTTTTTCGAAGGTTGACCATTACCACCACCTGCACCATCACCAGATGATTTTCTCTTTGATTCATTAGCTGGTGACATGGATGTAGTTAAGGTTCTTGTTCTTCGAGGAATTGGTGCCGCAATTCCTGTAGAAGGCACTGTCTCTGAGTTGCTGTTATCAATAGGTTCTTCTGTCGCCGTTGCATCCTTTTCCACTGGAGCCATGGCATGTGGTACGCCATCAAAAAGCAGCAAACGACCGCCACATTTTTTCAGAAAATTTTGTCTCTCCAGAAGTAAGGGAGAAGTCTTAGTTTCCGAGCCGAAAAGTCGCTCTTTTGCCATATTCAACCTATCATTTGCTAAGACCAACTGCTGCTTAGCCTCGAGAACTTGTGACTTTGCCAGATCCTGTTCCATTAATGTGTCCTGAAGCTTCTTCTCCCCAGCAAATTTTATCTTAATATCTTCTAAGCGGTCACGAATCTAACCGATGTTAAATTCAAGTTTCTCTGCTACTTGTATCTTCTTATCCCACGTGTCAATCATTTCTGAAGAAACCTCCTCGAGACGGTACCAATACATATCCACAATACAAGTCATTATTTCAGTGACAATGGCTACCTGGGAAGAATATAAATCCTTAAGAACTTGGCTTGAAGCAATGTGCCCATAATTCAACCAGATCTCTTTATATAATGACGCTTGTGTTTTCAGTACCCTGAAGCCTCCAACTTCTTCAAATTTCTCATCCATAATAACTTCTTTGCAGTATCTACCTTCTTCATATAGTCGGCCAGCACCTGGAAACTTATCTTTGTTTGCTGCACCAGAAACTTTGACCTCAGCTACAGCTTCCAATATCCCTGTAAGTTCACTTCTTTGTGTTGGCGCCGCAACTGGGTGGATATCTTGCGTAGGCGTCACAACTTCCGCGAGCGCCTCTACACTCAATTCTACTTCCATTAAGTTACCATTGTGTGCCTGAAACGCAAGATCCACAAAACAAAATTTTATTGGAAACAAGATCAGGAGGACAATCATTAATGAGTAGATTTTTTTTTGATATCAATAATGAGTAGAGCCATAAATAAATCTTAACCTCCAAAGAAGTTGGTATTTGATACTCAGGAACTCCAGGCATATAAATCTCAGCTTCAACTATGCAAATATCTTCCACAATGTATCCTTTACGGGGGGGCCATTGAGTTCATTAAGAGGCATCATAGATGTAAAACCCCGAGCACGATCTAGTGCAGTGAACTTGTAATGCGCACCTGCAGATCGCAAGGATGTGAGGTTTATCATGACAATAAGGTATACCAGATACTATATTGTTCCTCGCTTGGCCGATTTTGAATATGTGAAAGCTAATGTTAAACAATTTGTAAATACAAGTATCCAGTTCATGCTAGAAATCTCACAAGTGTCCTAAGTTTCAAGCCAACATTGATCTTTAATTCTACACAATGTAATAGATCACGAAAATATACAAGAACTATCAATCAGTTTTTTTTTTTTTTGATACTAAAGATGGTTTTTATTGATTAACTGATGATAGGTACAAAATCTTCCTGAATACATTTGCTAATATCAGGTGGAAAATTGGAGACATAACTGAAACTAATCGCTTCAAGTCTAGCTTTTTTTGCTAGCTCATGAGCAACATTGTTACCTAGTCTATTCACTAATCTGCAAAACCAGAAACTATTACTTGAAAAATTGAGTTTGATTGCAGAAACTAAATGTTGATTAAACCAGTGCACTTGAGGCGCTCCATTGTTTATTGAGTTTACCACATTTGCACAATCCATTTCAAAGATTACTTTTTCAAAACGACACTCCACCATCCACTCCACTGCCATGACTAGAGCTTTGCATTCAAAGTGTTCAGCTCCTACATCTGGTTCAACTTCCTCCTCCAACTGGAATCCTTTAGCACCTACTGCATTACCTACATGATCACGCACAATTAGTCCAACACTGCCTTTTTTAGTTTCAGTCATATAAGAGGCATCAATATTTATTTTAACATATCCTTCTTGTGGTGGTAACCACTTCTTGATAAGAGAGCTACATTGCCTGGTAACATCTGCAGAAGAAATAACAGAAGTACATTGCTGAAATAAGAGTTGTATTCTAGTGAGAGTACTGTTCTTCTTAGGGAGAATGTCTTGAAAAATCAAATTACATCTGTCTTTCCAGATATACCAGACTGCACACATTAGCTTAAGCACATAATTAAGGTCATTGTAGATATTTTGAAAATCATTACCTGAAACAAACCAAGAGATTATCCAATCCTGAAGAGAATTGAATTGCTGAGAGATAGTATTAATATCTATATTTAAGCCATTCCAAATGGATATAGCATAATCACAATTCAGCAGCAGATGGGTAATGGTTTCAGAATGTTGATTACACATTTTACAATGGGGTTCTATATCAGGGCTATACCTAGCAAGTTTATCCCTAACTGGAACAATATCTTTTAAGCATTTCCAGATAAAAAGTTGGACTCTATGAGGCATTTTACAGTGCCACAATTGTTTCCAAACAACCTTAGGAATGTTGTCTCCAGCTATTGAATTATTAACAGTATTAGCACAGAGAGTATTATAAGCACTTTTAACAGTAAATTTACCCATTCTGTCAGGTTTCCAAATCAGGTAGTCTTCTCCAGTAGAAGGGATGAGCATATTTAGGATAGCAGTAGAGGTTTCATGGTCAAAAATAGAAGAGATAAGTTGTTCATTCCAGATTCTAGTACCAGGTAAAAAAAGATCACAAACATAAGTGTAAGAAACCAGGCTTGATATCCCCACAATTGGGGCAGGTGGACTATTGAAACCAATAATCCAATTATCAAGCCAAATATTAATTTTACTGCCATACTGGACTATCCACATAGAGTATTGTTGCAAAACTTCAATACCAGTATAAATACCTTTCCAAAGCCAAGAGGAATCATCCTTTAGCTTATCCAGATGAAGAAGACTACTATTTTTGCCATACTTAGCTCTAATAATTTGCATACAAAGAGAGTTTTCTTCAGTGCAAGCTTTCCAGGCTAACTTAGTTAACATTGCATTGTTGAATTGTTCAAGGTTTCTAAAACCAAGTCCCCCTAAAGCTTTAGGGATACTTAGCTTATTCCACCCTATCAAGCAAAGGCCTCTATTACTGTTATGACCCCACAGTAAATGAGTCTGGATTGATTCCATCTGTTCAATCATAGTCTTAGGAATTCTAAAGCAGCCCATCTGATAAGTAGGTAAAGCATTTAAAACATGTTTAACCATGACTGTTCTAGCAGAATGGTTCATAGTTTTTCCCTTCCAAGTTTTAAGTCTTGAGCCAAAAGATTGAATCAAAGGCCTAAAAGCTTTTTTCTTATCCCTCCCTATTAACAAGGAAACACCCAGGTAAGTATCACTATCCCTCATTTCAGTCATTTTAAGTTCTCTAGCAAGAATTTCTCTAGAGCTAGGGCTAAGATTATGACTAAAGTAAACACTAGATTTGTCTAAGTTGAGCATTTGGCCAGAGACTTTGCCAAAATAATCTAGTATATTCTGTATGCCAACAATATTATGCATGTCAGCTTTCACAAAGATGAGAATATCATCAGTAAACATAAGATGGGAAATACCTGGAGCATTCCTAGCAGCTTTAACTCCTGAAATTTGATGATTAGTTTCAGCATTCAGAAGCAATCTAGACAAAAATTCCATACCAAGAATGAAAAGGTAAGGTGATAAGGGGTCACCTTGTCTGATGCCTCTAGAAGGATTAAAACCATGAGTAGGAGAGCCATTTAAGAGAATAGAAATGTGAGTAGTAGAGATGCATTGATTAATTAAACCACAAAAGTTATCATCAAAACCAAAACTCTTAAGGACTCCTAGTAAAAAAGGCCATCTATCATGTCAAAAGCTTTAGAGAGATCAAGCTTTAAGGCCATAGTACCACTTTGGCCTTCTTTGTGTTTCATAGTGTGGATCATCTCATGAGCCACAATTATGTTGTCATGAATATCTCTACCTGGAACAAAAGCAGCCTGATATGGTGAGATCAAATGTTTTAAATGAGGTTTGATTCTATCAGCAATAATCTTAGAGATAACCTTGTAAATGGTGTTACATAGACCTATAGGTCTAAAATCTACAGGTTTAGTAGCATTATCAGTTTTAGGAATCAAACTAAGAAAAGTCTTATTGAAAGCAGTTAGCATAAACCCAGTTTCAAAAAAACTTTGGACAGCTTTGGTAACATCATGACCAACTATATCCCAATTAAATTTATAAAAGCCAGACTGGAAGCCATCAGGTCTAGGAGATCCCCAATCATTCATGTTCTTAATAGTTTGAAAAATTTCATCACTAGAAGGAATTTTGTTAAGTTGATAGTTATCTTGAGCAGACAGTAGGGATGATGTCAAAAGTGATATCAGTAAAGCTAGGATTAGAAGATTTACTTACCTGCTCAAAATGATTAACAAGCAAACTAGCCATATCCTCATCCTGGTTGAACCAAGCTCCATTACTGTCACATAAGCAATCAATATTTTTCCTGAACATTCTTCTATTAGCCAAAGTGTGGAAGTATTTGGTATTTTGATCCATTTCAGTGATAAAGTTGTCTCCAGATTTTTGTCTATAAAAATCAGCCTTAATGTTAAACCAATCATCAAGCTTTCTAGTGAGAGTGACAATGTTTTCATGTTGAGAGATAGAGTTAGGATCATTCTGAGCTACTAAATCAGGTATCGAATTAGTTAAGGTCCTTTGTGGGGTGACAATGTGAGAGTGACAATGTCTTCATGGTGTGTGACGCCCCAATAATAGCCTTCTTAAAATAATGTTAAGGTCCTTTGTGGGGTTTATATAGTAGGGTGTTTTTGGAAGCAAATGCTCATGAAATTTCTTTCTTTTTCAATCAGGTATCGAATTAGTTAGTTTCACATTTGATATTATTTTCTCGTACTGTACCTGGCGGGCTTGCGTTTTGTGCTGCATGCCTG
Organism: Papaver armeniacum; assembly: GCA_023531295.1. Lineage (NCBI taxonomy): Eukaryota > Viridiplantae > Streptophyta > Magnoliopsida > Ranunculales > Papaveraceae > Papaver > Papaver armeniacum. Next base: position 32,918 of record JAJJWW010015292.1, read on the forward strand.
ATGAGTCGAGGAATAATTATGTTGCTCAAGGACCCTGGGTATCTTACTGTAGTCAGAAAAACTACTTTTCATTGTAAGTTTGCTTTTATCATTAGTGCTCATAATTCTGATCAGAACATCCCTGATTCTTAATTATTCCATTTTTTATCCTTATCAAACAGGTTCATATAAGTCAATTCCATTTTTAACCATTAGTGCTCATAATGTTTTTCAATTAAGTCATTTCATACTTGGAACTAAGATCTTTATTTTTATTACTCTAAGAAGTAGGGGTGTTTCATGGTCGGTTTTGGTTCGGTTTCAAGCCAAACCAAAACCGAAACCAATACTATCGGTTTCTAAAAATTGAAACCAAACCAATCCATTAACCATTGGTTAGGTTTCCAAATGGTTCCAGCGGTTTCGGTTTTTCCGGTGGTTTTTGGTTAACCAATAATTATGTCAAACCAAAAAAAAAAATTACACTAATTTACAGAAAAAAATAGTATTGGTTTACAAAAATTTACAGACAAAAAAATAAATAAAAAAAATATCAAGAGTAGTTAAAGCTTACTCTAAATCTAGAGATCAAAAGAAGATTTAACTAATGGCAGTGACATCTCTAATGAAAATTTAATCAATGATTTTTTGTTTTTATCAATATTCGGTTAACCATTGGTTATTGGTTCGGTTTCTCTATCATACCAAAACCAAACCATTAATCTCGGTTTTCATCTTTTCTAAACCAAAACCAACCATTAGTTAATGGTTCGGTTCGGTTTCCCCCTAATCGGTTTGGTTTGGTTCGGTTTCTCGGTTAACCAGTAACCATGAACACCCCTACTAAGAAGTCTGCCGTGGGTTTTCTTTATAGATACCCCAGTTCCTTGAGCAACACAATTATTACTTTGCCCTTTGAATTATTACATCACAATTGTGTCTATGTTGCTTTCGTGAAATTTATCGCCTTATAAACTAGTAAACCGCTGTCATGGTGGAGAGGGCCGACCGAAGAAAGCGAAACAAATAACAATTTCCGCCGGTAGGTATATATTACCTTCGTTTTAGGAAAACGATATTTTCATAGTTTCATTTTGCCTAATAATAGGCCAAATTGATAGAGTGATCATTTTTCCAGAAACAGAGGGAAATTGAAAAGGTGAAAGTATCTATTTTGCTGAAACGGAGTGAAAGTATCACTTTTCCTGAAACGGAAAATTAGTCAATACATAAACCAAAATATGGCTGCATAATACGTTATGCATCCTTTGTGGTGGTGTGCATAATGGATATGCATTGAATTTTCGAAAACTATGCCGAAAGTGAAAGTATCAATTTTCCTGAAACGGAGAGAGTACATCGTTTTATTAGTTGCAACGGAAAATTAGTTAGATGCATAAACAAAAATATGGCTACATAAATTATTATGTATTCTTTGTGGTGGTTTGCATAATGGATTATACATATAATTTTCTAAAATTGTGCGTAAATACATCCGAATTTTCGTAAAAACTCTAAATTCAATATTATTGTTTGTACTCATTGCGTAGATTTTTTTATAACCTTCCCAACGAGATAAAATTTAAAATTCTAAGGTACGGATTTTTAGATATGTTATATTAAAGTTTGGTTGCCAATTATACCCTTAAAGAATAGGATACGTAAAGAGTTATAGTAATTGGACTAAAAGGGAGGGGTATTACGGTATTATCAAGTGCACACTACCAAAATCTTTTTATGCAGTTGCAAATTTACGTGAGGTTTCAATTTATAAAAAAGTGGCCATAAAAGGGACTCCCTCCCTTCGGGCCCTCCGGTCGGTCGACCCAATTATATCTATTTATGTTGGTTTTTTATCTATCTCCTTGAACTACATCAGTTTTGTACCATGAACGGTCAACGTTGTAGTTGTCAACTAAACGAGTGGTGACTGATGTTGCGCTGGAAGGAAACGGGACGAAAGCATTATTCGCAGAAGATGGTAAAATCTGAGAGATATTTAAGTGGGGCCTATCAAATTCCTCTCCCAAAATACTAACTCATGTAAATACTAATACTTATAATTTTCAGTGAAAAATCAAAAACATAAAACCTAAACAAAAAGATCTCATGTAATCCTTCCAAATTCCATAAACCCTAATCAAAAAAATATATTTGATCTTCTTCTCCAACAATTTCCGATCCAACCAAGAAAAAGTAAATCTCCATCAATGCGTTCTATTATTAGCATATATTCATTGATTTACATGTTTAAAACTTCAATTTTGAAAATCAAAATCTCTGATTACCGAGAATCGGTCTATGTAGATCTATCGTATTAACCGATTATGGGTTTTGTTCTTCGTTCCATGAAGAGCATATACAGAGGAATCAGTTTACAGGATGAATAACATCGACCGATTCTGGGTAGAAATCGGATTATGAAACGACATCACCAAGATTGATTTATAAGTGCATTAGCACAAACCGATTCTAGGTATAATTTTTTTTTTTGATCTTTGTTCTCCTACAATCGGTTTTTATTTACGTGTTAATGTACTGATTGTGAAGTTGTTTCTTCAGATTCCATTTTGCAATCAGTTTTTATATATGTATCACATAAACCAATTCTTGATGTTTGAAATTCTTATATAGATCAGCAAAGTAGATACGTCTGCTAAATTGTAATCGTTTATGAGACTAGTTTTTTGTAAAATCGTATCTTGAAATATAGATAACAAGTTTAATCACTTGGCAGATTGAATTATTTGGATACGACTAGATTGATCTTGGATGGATTTTTGAGATCGTCCAAGTACTCTGCTTAACAATCAGGTTCACGGAGCTTGTGTCTATATACATATTGCTTGAGTAGAGGTTCAGATATAAACTTTATATACATATTTTCAAGTATTATTCAGGTTATCTTGTTTCTATAGTATTGAGTTTTGTCTATATAGGTTGTCGAACGAAAAAGTTGGGTGTATTTGGTATCCTAGCATTTTTAGGGGCTACCCCAAAAGAATTAGGGGCGACACAAAAGGACAAAATAGGTCATAATCGGAAGGTTAATCCATAGTCGGGAGATAACTTCCGGGACATTTTTTGTTAATGGCCAAACTACCCTTTGCAATCGGTAGATAACTATACAATCGGTAGTTAATCAACAATCGGGAGTCAATTAAGTTTGTATAACTTCCGAATATAAAGTATCCCCAAAATAAAATCATTTATCTTTTGAATTTTGAATTTTGACTATCCTATAATCGGTAGTAAATAAAGTTATCTTGACTCCCGATTAAAGTAGACCTTTGGCAAATATCCTACCATAATCGGTAGTCAAGATAGTTCATATAACTACCGAATATAGAGTAGCCCCAAAAATCCTCTTTTTTTGAATTTTGGTTGAGCTTATAATCGGTAAGAAATGAAGAGTTATCATGACTTCCGATTATACAGTGGCTCTCTTTGCAAATATCCTACCATAATCGGTAGTCAAGATAGTTCATATAACTACCGAATATAGAGTAGCCCCAAAATGAGATTTTGCAAAAATCCTCTTTTTTTGAATTTTGGTTGAGCCTATAATCGGTAAGAAAGGAAGAGTTATCATGACTTCCGATTATACAGTGGCTCTCTTTGCAAATATCCTACCATAATCGATAGTCAAGATAGTTCATATAACTACCGAATATAGAGTAGCCCCAAAATGAGATTTTGCAAAAATCCTCTTTTTTTGAATTTTGGTTGAGCCTATAATCGGTAAGAAAGGAAGAGTTATCATGACTTCCGATTATACAGTGGCTCTCTTTGCAAATATCCTACCATAATCGATAGTCAAGATAGTTCATATAACTACCGAATATAGAGTAGCCCCAAAATGAGATTTTGCAAAAATCCTCTTTTTTTGAATTTTGGTTGAGCCTATAATCGGTAAGAAATGAAGAGTTATCATGACTTCCGATTATAAAGTGGCTCTCTTTGCAAATATCCTACCATAATCGATAGTCAAGATAGTTCATATAACTACCGAATATAGAGTAGCCCCAAAATGAGATTTTGCAAAAATCCTCTTTTTTTGAATTTTGGTTGAGCCTATAATCGGTAGTAAATGAAGTTATCCTGACTTCCGATTATGCATTAGCTCTTTTTGCTGAATTCCTACCATAATCGGTAGTCAAAATAGTTCATATAACTACCGAATGTAGAGTAGCCCCAAAATGAGATTTTGCCAAAATCCTCTTTTTCTGAATTTTGATTATCCTATAATCGGTAGTAAATAAAGTTATCTTGACTCCCGATTCAATTATTCTCGAGAATTAAATGACTGTGCCGGCAGTGGACTGAAAACCAGAAAAAAAAAATCCAAAACGGACTGAAATTCAATTTTCTACGAGACGCTGTCTCGCACTCTAGTAGGGGCGTTACACCCCCCGACCCCCGGACTTCGTATAGCGTACCGGCATTGTATTCATACCACGTCTATGCCCGCACCAAGCTTTTTCAACTGCATTGGTTGAGCCTATGATCAGTAGCAAATGAAGGTATCTGGACTTCCGATTATATAGTGGGCCTCTTTACCGAAATCCTATCATAATCGGTAGTCAAAGATAGTTCATATAACTACCGAATATAGAGTTGCCCCAAAATGAGATTTTGCAAAAATCCTCTATTTTTCTAATTTGGTTGAGCCTATAATCGGTAGTCAAAATAGTTCATATAACTACCGAATATAGAGTTGTCCCAAAAATGTGATTTTGCAATCGGTAGATAACTAAACTACCGATTATGAAGGGACATATAAGTATTTTCATCATATTTTGTCTTTTTTGTGTCGCCCCTAATTCTTTTGGGGTCGCCCCTAAAAATGCTAGGTTTGGTATCCTGCATTTTCACCTTCGGCATTGTCTTTTCTCCCCCACTTGCCCCCGATAAACCTAACCTTTCACGCATGTCTTTCGCATTTAATGTTTTGTCCCTTGATTCAAACTTGTTCGTTAATCTGGTCTTGTTGCTTTTTACATGGCCTGCTCGGATGATGTGGTAGATATCTCGAAATTGAAGCGGTAACTTTATAAGCTTTAATCTGTGCTTCTCGTTCTTATCCTTTCGTTTCATCCTTGTCCTAGGATCACTACGATATTTTGCCATCACAACGAAAAGTTAATCTTTTATATTCTAAATATCATTTTCAAATTTTGTTCCTAACCTAATTTCTGTCATTTTGTTTGCATAAGTCAAAAAGTTACTTCTGCAGATTTGGATAAAAGTAGTGGTCAATCTCAAACGCCATAAGCAAAAAGATTATTTGCTTCAAGAAGTCACTTTGAAATTGTGTCCCCAAATTTTATGACTTTTCAACTTAATTAATTTCTTCAAATATATCCAAACACGGTCTTTAACTCCAACTTGATGAATGAAAACTCTCTTATAGTTTGTGTTTAACCTCCAACTTGTTTAAACTCTCTTATTCGTTGTCACACGAATTTGCGTCCATTTCGCGAACTACTGAAACACCGAACACGTTACGCGTCTATTATGAATTTTTCGGATAATTCGCGGATTATTCGTTTTTGTGGTACGGACACGTGGTGGTGAAACTTTTGAGCGTGGGATTTAGGCGTGGGAAAGTATAAACCCATGACCTCTAGCTAGGTTAGTATGCTATGCTTCAACCATCGGGCTATCCCCAGATTAATGATCTATTTCCGTATATTATCTATGTATACTATTTTATCATATTTTGCATCCATTATTGTATTTGAAAGCTACTTTCATATAATTTAATATACGAAAATTTGAGTGCCGAATTAGTATCTTAAAAATGAGTTATACACGTAATATGTCGTTCCGTATTATTCTCGAATCACGAACCGTTGACAGAATTTTTAATCGAATTTGATTTTGACGGATCCATATAATACTCATACGTTTGCCGCTTCGTACGTCTGACGTACTCCAAATTGACTAGAAACGGGATTGGGGAAATCTTATTTTATCATAATTCCCAATTTTTTAAAAATTAAAATTTTAATCATGAAAACCTTTTCGGGATCGAACATCTCGATGAAAAACTTTTTGCTGAGAGAGCAAAAAAAATCTAAACATAAGAAATAAAGTTTTTCTTTTAACGCAGTTTTCACATCGAGAACACTTTCTCTATTGTAAAACCAATTTTCATCTACAACTGGTCTTGTCGTTCTCCAGCTATTTTTCTCGTACGAAACTAAGGGAAAATTTCTTTCGAATCGATCTCTCATTTCTCATTGCGTAGAAATAACAAAGGGTGTTTATATCCTCTTTGGATACCACTTAAAATGTTTTTTTCCGAATTCTAGAAGAAAACATAATCAAAATTAGTTTGGAACACAATTTCAGAATACCTTTCAAAATAAAAAAGTTCAATTTCTGTAAAGCAAAAAAAAAAAAATCTTCGAAGTTTTGGATTGGTTTCTGCTTCTTAAACAGGAAAACGATTAACTAACAAATTTGTTACCTCAGATTCCGCATCCTCTTCTCCCCAGAAAGATATATCATTAATCGCAGGTTCAAGTTAGAAAACTCCCCCATTGTGTTGTCATCCTCTCGTAAGGACAAAAGAACAACAACAAAAGCAACCTTTACCAGAGAAAGGTTGAATCGGTTTTACTAATGCATGCCAATAGCAAAAGTTGAAAACCCGAAACACATATGCTTTTATGTTAAACACAAATTATTTCAACATATTGTGACTTTTTCACATGTGAGTTTCAATCGGAACACCTTATGATCCTTTGATAAAGCCTACCAACATGGGCTAGAACTTAATCCCGCTAAATCAAAAAGCCACACAAACCATAAGGGTTCACACATCATATGAGATCGAATATTGAGGTTAAGAAAACCTAAATCAAACATCCCACACACACAAAGCAATAATATAAAGCATTTAAGCACAGGCTATGTATAGAAAAACTATCACAAGAAAAATTATAAAATAATAATTTTATTCATAAATAATAGATAGTTTTATTCAGAAATAGACCTTATACAATAATTGAAATAATCAAAAACTGATGTCTATTTTGTTACAACTTAGTCCTTCATATCAGTGGTAGAGGAAGGCGGATTATTACTTTCAGTCTTCAGCTTGTGAATTTCTTCAAGTAGATAACCTTGTTGCTTGACCAGTATTTCTTGCAGTTGAGAAATTTTTGTGAAGGATTCTGCAAGAACATGTAATTCTGTCTTTGATTGAACACATAAGTGTCAATGCTTCAATACACTGATCTTTCTTCCATCACATAAGAATATAAATTTGTATCCATAAAACTCAATTTAATTAACCACAAGGAAAATTATCAATTCAATTAGTCATGCTCAACATAAGAGAACTTACGAAGCAACACAGTATATGCACAAAGATGTGGATCAGGGAAAGACCAATACTGCGAAATAATCAAAGATTCATTCTATTTTTCATCACTATTTGCACAATGACATATAATAGACTTAATCTTTGTAAACAAAGGTTCATCCTTTCTTCCATCAGTATTTGCATAATGACATAAAAGGCTTAACTTTTGTAGTCAAAAGTTCATTATATCTTTTATCAATACTTTCATACCGACATAATAGAGATAACTTTTGAACAAGTATGGGACATTCAAGGTTCACGGACGTAAACAACATATCCCATAATAATTTACAATATATAAAACCATAAAGATTAATACTGCAAAAATCATCTTCCAAATAACTTAGAATTTAAATAAATAAATATAAAAATATTTCAAGATGAAAATGTTGGCATTAGCTATGTGTACTCACAATAATGGCTACTCTAAACCCTAGTTATCCTTCTTAAAAACACAAGATTAAATTCTCATAAGAAGCTTCCTAGACATTGAGACCTCTGAAAAAATCTTTATCGTCCCGAACTCCTTGTTGTCAACAGCCATGGGAACATAAGGTTCATGAAGAAAGGAGTCAATTCCTACAAACCTTTTGAACTGATGCCGAACCAGGGCCTTCTGAATTTCAAGAGTTCTCAAAGAAATAACCTTTATTTCCTGAATCTCCTTCCTTGTTTCCTTCAACTCTTCAAGAACACCAGAAAACTTCAGAGAATTTGAAGGAACAACTCTTGGCTTCCTCACATTCCTTCTTTTTCTTTTCAAACTTGGAGGTAACGGAGATTTATCATTTTCCTTCATGATTGATGGCTTAACAATCATATTAACATCTTTTCCATCAGACGACATAATACTTGGAGTATCCATACAAGCGGAATTGTGAGAGGAAATCACAAGGTAATCTCAACAAGCAGTCTTATGATAAAAAGAGTTTCAAGAGAAGGAAAAAAGGAATGTAGGGTTACGGAACTTTTAAACACAAGTTCGCGCACGCACAACTCTCAACCCTGAAGAGGGTAGAATTGTCGAGAATAACCCTCATTTATTGATTAAACATGGAAGTCCTTTCCAATATCAATTAGATATGAAAAGAGGCACGAATTCCATATTTACAATGCTCAGCAGAGCAAAAACACGAAAAGAAAAAAAAATCTAAAAGAATTTTCTTTTCCTAAAGCCTGAGGTGTGCATAATCTTGTCTCTTTTGGTCAGGCACATGAGACAAGATGCATTAACCAACACAATTAAGTTGTGCTTGGGTGAACAATAATCTATCCACCATATCCTTTTCGAAAGGAATTCAGAGAGCCTTGTTTCTCATAGTGTTTAGACCATAAATTTCCCTCTAATGATCTAGTCTTTTCTTTGGAAACTAACTTCTTCGAAGAAGATATGCGTTCACATACCTCTGATATTTTTTGAACAAGTTTTAGCTTGTTTGCTAATCGATTCTCTCTTCGTTGAAGTTTGTTGACATATCTCATTTGGTATGCTTCTTAGAATCGTATCAAGATGGCAGCAATCTGAGAATTTTCAACGCAATGTCCTTTTCAGGAATAGTCTTACCCAATGCAAAAAATGCATTAACAATTTCAGACACTTTGTGATTAAACTCATCAAATGAATCTTCATCTGCCATACGAAGGTTTTCCCAATCGGAGTTCAGGTTTTGAACCCTAGCTTCCTTTTCACTGGTATTCCCTTCAAATACAGTTTCTAAGATATCCCGAGCATCTTTAGACTTTATACAAGTAGTCACATGATGCTGGAGCTTTGGGTAATGGCATGAATGATAGCATTTAACCCATCAGAATTTTGCTTTGTAGCAAGAATCTCGGCGGCATCATATCTACCAATATCCTTTGGAACTGTTACATCGCCTTTTGTAACTACCAGAGGATTATAGCCATTAACCAAATAAACCCATGATTGAAAATCAAGCGCTTGAAGAAGGGAAAGCATAGCAATTTTCCACCATAATTAATTTGAGCCATCGAAGACTGGTGGTGCGTTTATGGAGATAACACTTCTGTCCATATTCAGATCGCTACAAACACAGACTTATAAGGTCTTTAATGCGTTTGCCTGCTCAGATACCAATTGAAAAAGCGGAGGGTCTAACAACCACACCCAACAATTCGTTTGGAAATCTGAATAGACAAACTCCAATATACTTTCAAGAGAGTCAACTAGACAGTAAGACTCAATCTAGAGAAAAGTATATCAAAGAGTTTTGTATCTCTCTTTCTCAATTCAATTTGCAATCATCAAATAGGAATTTGCGAGCCCGATTGAATATAAGAGCATTAACTTGAACGGTACCAAAGACCAATGTTCAAGGATTAATCAATTTCAATCAATAACCAAAGGTTGGATTTCCCAATTGATCGATTCAACGCACAATCTGTGATATTTCAATTATATAACAAAATATAATGCGGAAAAGAAATAACACAGATACCAGAAGTTTTGTTAACGAGGAATTCTCAAATGCAGAAAAACCCCGGGACCTAGTCCAGATTTAAACACCACATTGTATTAAGCCGCTACAGACACTAGCCTACTACCAATGAACTTTAGACTGGACTGTAGTTGAACCCTAATCAATCTCACACTGATTCAAGGTACTATTGCGCTCCTTACATCTCTGATCCCAGCAGGATACTACGCACTTGATTCCCTTAACTGATCTCACCCACAACCAAGAGTTGCTACGACCCAAAGTCGAAGACTTGATAAACAAATATGTATCACACAGAAAAGTCTATAGGAATAGATTAATTTTTCTCCCACATAAATACCTATGAGTTTTGTTCCGTCTTTTAATAAATCAAGGTGAACAGGAACCAATAAATATAATGGACTTATATTCCAGAAGAACATCCTAGAAATATCAATCACCTCACAATAATCTTAATCGTATGGTAGCGAAACAAGATATTTTGGAATCACAAGCGATGAGACGAAGATGTTTGTGATTACTTTTTATCTTGCCTATCGGAGATTAAATCTCGAGCCAATCTTAAAGAAGATAGTACTCAAACACGAAAGAAACAGCAAGATCAGATCACGCAACTACAGAGAAAATAGTTGGGTCTGGCTTCACAATCCCAATGAAGTCTTCAAGTCGTTAACCTACAAGGTTTCGTGAAAAACCTAAGGTTAAAGGAGAATCGACTCTAGCTTATGCAACTAGTATCACACGGGAGGTATGGGAATTAGGTTTCCCAGTTGCTAGAGTTCTCCTTTATATACTTTTCAAATCAAGGTTTGCAATCTAAGTTACCTTGGTAACAAAGCATTCAATATTCACAGTTAGATGAAAACCTGATTAGATTCAAGCTAATATCTTTCAACTATTAGATCGAACTTAGCTTGTTATATACAAATGAAATGTACCCTCATTTAGGTTTATGTAGCCGTACCTAAACGTGTACACCATGTTGGCTCAAGTGTAGTTAACCGAGGTTAGCTATATGAATACTCCCATATCAACCTTATTCATCTTAACCATAACTAGTTCAAATGACTCAAATGAAACTATTTAAAGAGTTGTTCAATTGCTATATTCTCATAGAAGTATACAAGAACACAATTGAAGCAAAATTAGTTTGATTCATTCGAATCAATTCATGAACATTATAGCCATGGTTTGCAAAGAATGCATTCCTTAATATATAAATGTATTAGTTCATGAGCCAACAGATTTGGAACTTTAACCACTCAAGTATGCAAACGTGTACGCATACTTAAGTAGCCGGTCTGAGTTTGGGTTCGCTGGTATGCAAACGTGTACGCATACTTAGTACACTTCCAAAACCCAGCAGAAATTCCCGGACCTATACCTTACGCAAGTATGTGTACCGGTATGTGTACTTGGTACACGGAATTTCACAACTACAAGTACGCATACGGGTATGCATACTTTAGTTCCGGTCACGGATCACATACATGCAAGAATGCACAATATATTTATAATCCAATGATGGTTAAGTATTCTAAACTCTTATTTCAATCATTGAAACTTTCTTAGAGGATGACAATAGCCGTTTTCAAACACTATTAGCATCAAAGCAATTTTCAAGATATTGAAATAATCATAGCGAAACATTCCAAGTCTACACCAAATGATTGTATCACACAAACCATGTAAGATGTTACTCGGTGATTTTCACATGATCATCTTTTGACTTTCGTCAAGAATATAAGATGAACTTGGTTGAAGCGAAATCTTACCAACACATATTTTGAGAAATATATAAGCGAGTTAAACTCAGCTCGAAATCTCAAATGTGTATAATCGAAAACCATTGTAATACGACTTATGTCTCAATTTAGGAGATACGGTAGAAATAAACTTTTCAAGTGATAGATGAGTTTCAGTCTCCACATACCTTTTGTTGATGAAGTTCCACAAGCTCGCCTTAGTAGTTATTCGTCTTCAATTGATAAACATCGTGAAGTCTAATGCTCAACTACACAATCTATCCTAGTCCGAGACATCTATAAGTACACTAGAAATCAAGACTTATAGTTTTGATCACTAATATTGACAAACAAGCTTGAGATAGCAACGCTTGCGAGTTCGACCGAGCAGTGCTCTAACAATATTTTTTTTTTTTTTTTTTTTTTTTTTTTTTGCAGTTTAACTTCCAAATGTGTATTAGGTGTAAAAATTTACACTGAATGATGATATTTCCACCGAAGATGAAGATGATCAAGTGACGACTTGAATCAGTTTATCTTTAAGGTACAGAACCAAGCTATTACTGTTGACAGTCAAAACATATATGATCTCCATCTTATTATTTGTTCTGATATTTTTTCTAACTCATAATTATTTAGTATATAACATTAGCTCAGTTGATAATTTGATAAAAACATAACAATAGTAACCTGTGAGTAGGCAACTAAAGCATATTTTTCTTTTCTTGTAATATGATTTTAGTGTATAACCCTAATCTTGATCAAAGAAGCATAGAGTACCAAGTTGTTGGGGTACACGAATAGAGAAGTTCTTCTGCGTAGTGAAGCGGGAGCTCATAGATAGTCTTCTAATTAAGAACAAACACTTTTTGTAGAGTTTTAGTTATTCTTTTGATAAGAATTTTATGTTGTTTTGTGTTTCCTTTTTCTGCATCCTCTAAGACTATTTTGTATTACATTGTTTCGACGTTTGAAAGTGAGCTTGTTTAGTTATATTGGTTTTCAAACATGAACGAACATGTGAAAAAGCAGGGGGTCTAAGAACCTCACCCAATATTTCGCTTAGCAATCTGTGTGGACTAACTCCAATATACTTCAAGATAATCAATGATCGGTTGTCAATCCGTCAAAAATAATTTCACTTTCTTACTCACTAAATATGAATGAAGTACAAAGTAAGGAAGAGTTCGTATCCACAGAGAGGCAATTGTTGTTATGCAATTTTCAGTTTCTAAGGTAACCAAGGGGGATTTTTGTTGTATCTAAGAAATAAAAGTAATTGAAAGCAAAGTAAGTAATTCGAATAATCAATAAGGAGAAGATATTGGTCACGGGATAGTATCATTCACAAACATGTATTTTCATCAATGATTAGAATTGGTATTTTAATCTCTCATCTACTAATAATCCTAGGACACCTTGATCGCAAGTATATCCCGCTAATTCCCTGTTTTCATCACAACCACATTAAAAGATGCATATGTGAATTCTTCCTAGAAAGCAACCTAAAGTGTAAAAGCACAATTATATTTAACTCCCTAAAAGCAATAAGTTCTATGGAATAAGACTAATCAATGCAAACGAATGTGTAAAAGCACTAATCGTTTTAACAAAAGTTATGATTCACTTGTGACTAGTAGGATATATCACTACAAGAACTACCCACAATTATGCTACTTAGAATCAGGGATAAACAACTTTTTCGTATTGAAAACCCTAATATAGCTCTAGAGATGAATGTAAATCGGATTGATTCCGGACTCAACCAAACAAACTATCAAATCATATAACACTATTAATTATGAATCACAAACAATAAAATATTGAGACAAAACTAATTCATTGAATCATATAACATATTGAGAAATCAACTTTATCCCATAACCAATAATATTTGTTTAGCTACTCATAGCTATGGAGTTCATCATAAAAATATTAATTGAAAAGAAGAAGATGAACAAAAGCAAACCCTAGAAGCGTAAACAAAACCGGCTCTCCAAAGTTCCAAGAAAAATATATGATATCCTTCAAAGTTGTAGAAAACTTTCCCTTTTATAGCTTTTCTCCAACTTCTAAAATTAGGTATTCATAGCCCAAAGCCCATGTGGTCCACCAAGCCCATGTGCAAATACCCATATAGAAAATATACCCCAAAAGAGGTCGCCGGAAATCTAGTATTATGGCCGGAAATTGGCCGGAAGGGTCGCCGGAAAGTAGCTCAGGTGACCGTCAAAGTCCGCCCGGTCACCGGTCAACGGGTCAACTCGGTCGGGTCAATGAGTCAAACCGGGTCAAACACCGAGTCAACTGAGTAAGGATGTGAGTCAGTCACTGACTGGCCTGACTGAGCTTAGTTGTCTTGGCTCAATCCATTGCACAGGCAGAGCTGTGTCACAGCCAAGATGGCCCTGCATCCTAGACATACATCTATGCATTGCATCTTCACAGCTAACACCATCTCAGTTGCCTCACTTGGCTTCACCAAAACTCAGCTGCATCTGTTACTATCTGCACAACCCATCTCAAACTGCAGCCATTCTTGCCCTGTGAATCCTAACACATTTCACCATCTGTTGCAACTACTCTTGAATTGAGCCATTCCTCATAACCTCACTGAACTGCAGCTCAGCCATTTCCTTTGCTCCACTTCAGCCATAACTATTTCATTCCCCTGAGCAGCACCACTACAGCCATAGCCAAACCACCAAGACTTAAATGAGCCAGTTCAACTCAATTAACCACCACCTCCAATTTCATTCTAATAACATGCATCAACTCATCAGTATTGCTTCCCTGTAATTACAGCAACATTCTCCCATCTGTGAGCACTACACAACACCTGCAACCTGCAATGCCCTGCCAGTACTAGCTGCCATGACACTGCAATCACTAGCACATACATCTAAAGCAGCTTAACCATCTTTGCACTCTACCAGTAAAACCACTTCCCAAACCTACCAGCAGCCACAACAGACTCATTATCATTTCTTCCTTGTAATTCTATTTGGTCTCAATTATCAACCAACAACACCATTGTCTTCTTCCCTAGCTCAAATTAGTCTTGAAACTCCACTAGATGTTCATTATTTTGAACCCAAAACAACCTGCAACCTCGAGCAACAAAAACCACACAGACTCAACCATTGATTAACCCAAATATCCATGACTTCAACAGCTTCTCTCGACTAAACTTATGCCCAGAATTTAACCCAAACTCTGCCTGTAATCTTCACAGCAAACATACCCCATTTCCTTCATTCATTTTCAGATTCACGAAACCCTAACTTCCATGACCATCATAGATTCTTCCTACAAAACCCATCTCCTTCACGTCCTTAGATTCATCTTGGTAGCAACAGCTCCAACTTTCTCATTTCCAGATCTGTTAACCCTTGAATCCCATCGCCAATTCAATGATAGCAACGACTGCAAAGTTGCTCTTCTCTCGCTCTTCTCAATTTCAGCATCACAGCCTCAACACTGCTTTTCTCGATTTCTCTCGGAAAATCGGCAGCCATAACTCTCCTCTCTCAATTTCTGGTTCAGGGGAAGATAATGATTGAGAGGAAAAAAAACGATTTGGGTTAAGTGTAGGAATGGATGTTGATATAAGCACCCACTGAAGGATAAGGGCACCAAAGTGATATATGTGGCCTGTCGGTTTCAGGGAACTGACCACCTATTCTGTTTTCTAGCTCAACTGTCAGTTGCGCGGGACTGACAATTCATTTTTCACCTCTTTTACTGTATAACCTCAACTAGCTCCAAGTATTACTCGCCTGTGAGTTGGTCTTTCTGCCATTTTCGCTCCAAATGAATGATTTCTCCTTCTTTTGCTCTGAATGACTCCAAACTACCTAATTGACTCAAAAGCAAACATAAGATACATAATTTACACGACAATAGCAAAGAAAGCATAAATACTAGATATAAAATTAGGTGTTTTACAACACCTATCAATCAACTAGACAGTAAAACTTAATCTTTAAAAAAAAGTATATCAAAGAGTTATATCTCAATTTCTCAATTCAATCCGCAATCAAACAAATAGGAATTTGCGAGCCTGATTGAATACAAGAGACATAACTTGAAGGGTACCAAAGACCAATGTTCATGGATCAATCAATTTCAATCAACAACCAAAGGTTTGATTTACCAATTGATCGATTCAACGCACAACCTGTGATATTTCAATTATATAACAAAATATAATATGGAAAAGAAATAACACAGACAACAGAAGTTTTGTTAATGAGGAAACCGCAAATGCAGAAAAATCCCGGGACCTAGTACAGATTTGAACACCACACCGTATTAATTCCGCTACAGACACTAGCCTACTCCAAGTTAACTTCGGACTGGAATGTAGTTGAGCCCTAATCAATCTCACACTGATCAAGGTACAGTTGCGCTCCTTACGTCTCTGTTCCCAGCAGGATACTACACACTTGATTCCCTTTACTGATCTCACCCACAACTAAGAGTTGCTACTGTTGATGGTGGTTTTTAGCTTAGGGATAAAATCGTAAAACCGTACATCAGACATGAATATGACTAATAGCGCATTTATTGAATCAATCAGCGTATTTACATAAGAATTAACAGGGTACCTTTTATTTTATACATGTGTCATGTGTAATGACAGAACCCTTAGTATTAACTGACATCACCTCTGTATACACCTAACCCTAATTCTTCCACCGTGCCAATGGAAAACCATGCCAGCCACGTCTTTGCGCCAAGGCATGCCAACCATGCCAGATGCACCATTGTGCCAATGGCAAACCATGCCAGCCACGTCTCTGCGCCAAGGCATGCCAACCATGCCAGCCGCTGATAAGCACATATGTGCTACATTTTATACCCATATTTATATTAGCTAAGACTCAATATTTTGGCTAACAATATCATTTTAGTGCTTTTGTAGAAAGTACAAGTGAATTTGGCTCATTCGGAAAATAATGGCTAAATAGAAGCTAAATGGTGCTTGTGACATTTAAAAGCTCCAAATTACTCACTGCTTCTTTATTATGGGAATTCAAGTTACTATGCTTCCGCACAATTCACTCACCTTGCGGCTAGATGATGGCAAAGTGGGATAGTCACTTGCAAGTCCACTAAGATCTAAAGAAGTGTGCACGTGAGCTGCTGAGGTCAAGAGGAGTAAACTCTATCTCGGTGAACACTGGCATATTCACCCTTTATTGTTTATCTCGAGTTTTCTACAATTCAAATGGAAATTCCATTTCTCTTCTACACGAGTCCCATACGTCTCCAACAACAATATCGACGAGGTGATGCAGTCAAACCAAAATGGAGACGTCAAGATTGAACAGGGAAAAGAAAAATCTGGGGGTAATGGCTTCTCTGTTGCCCACAGTGGGACCACAAATGATGTTGGCTGCTATATTCGTAAGTGGAGGAAAGAATTGCAGTTAGTGGTGGGTACTGGTACCTACAATGGGTTGGTTAAGAAACGTTGCATCTATAATCGGCTGCCATTGGTTAGATGGGAAGAAACTAAGAGGCTGGTGCGGCGAAGACGAGAAAGGCATGGAAGTTTTAGACCTGAATGAAGAGGGCAAATGGTGTTTATGCTGAACTGATGCTTGCAGCTGTGTTCGATGGGTATTCTCCAGTGGCGAAGAAAAGTGGTGTTTTTGCTGGTACTCGAATACGTTTTCCTGAGATGCTCGAGTGGAGTTAGTGATGTAAATTTGGCATGAAGGGCAATAGGCGGATAAGGAGCTGGTGTACTCTTAACTGTTAAAACAGTCGAGGTTCAAAGAATGGGAACGATGGCTAATTTACGTGGCAAAATGGACAGAATATGGACTTAGGAATGTTGTTGCTGCGGTCGGAACGAGAAGAGCACATAACTGACTAGTATTGCTGTCATTTGAGATTTGAGATCGAGGTGATGGTGAAAAATGATTGCAGTGATGACGTTTTGTATGGCCTGGTTGTAAAGGAGTTGATGGGGCTGGATTCAGTTAAGAGAAAAATGCACAGATGCGAAGAAAGCTGATGCTGCGATGAACTTCAGTGAATGATGAATTCGTATTGCCAACTCTGGGTGGTTCCATTACGATATGAGTGCATGGTGAGAGATTGGGATTTCATACAGACTAAATAGGTTGCTGGTGGTGATGTTCATCTTCCGGTAATAAGAAATCAAGGTGAGAGGATAATTGGTTATTCTGTATGGGTCTCGAATGGGTTTGGCTGAAGTGGTGTTGCTCATGTCAGCTATCTGAGGAGTAGAAACCATGAGGACAAATAGGTAAAACTGTGTTGGTTCTCATCGAGTGTTGGCCGTCTAGAGCTCAGCTCTGAAATGGTTTCGTACTGCGAATGTTGGTATCGTAAAGGAATCTGCTGGCAGTAGTGAATATGCAGGTACCTGGTTGAGCTACAAGTGTGAGATGGAGAAATGTTGAGCTCGAATGGGAGACGGACTGAATTTAGAAGGAGCTGGAGTTGGATGGTCAGGGTGCATGTGAATTGAAACCGGGAGAAATGGTTGAAATTGTGTTGTTCACGAAAGATGAAGACGAGAGAGTTGGCTGCGACCATTAATTGATCGTAGTTTCATAAACAATGATTGCTCGTTGTGATGAGAGGAAATTTTAAAGGTTCCGAAAGGAGATGAACTTGGCTGAATCGCTGGGATCTATGGCTATGTATGGAGCTGAAAACTAATGCCGGTGATGATGGATGAAGACAGTTGGCGGAGAGACTCGTGACCGGGAACTCAGAGTAGATGAATAGAGAAGATTATGAGTTTGTGTCATGTTTGATTGAAGCAGTGAAGAGTGGGCAGTGCTGCCATCAACTCGTGGCTGGATTCCATCGAGTAAACATGGCAAGGAAGGGTATGGATTGATTTCAAGCCGAAAACCAATTTGAAATGGTTGTCTTCTTGTCGTTGTTAGGTTGTTATTGCCGGCAGCATGAGATGGGGTTGGTTGTCCTTTGGTCGAGTTGGCATTTGGGTTCAAGCTGTGACGATGAAGAAGCAGAGAACGAAGGAGATGGTGTTTATTTCAGCAGCTCTCTGCAACCAGCGAGGACGAATGGCGTTGGTTATTTAACTGCCAGTTGTGATGGGTTTTGTCTGTCGTTGGTTTTGTGGTGATGTCGAATGAGCTACGAGAGGAGATTTGAATGGAATGAAGTGGAGCTGTACTGCCGTAATTAAGAAGTTGGTGATGTAGTCGTGAGGCAGAAGACTTAACTTAAGGGGAATATAAAGTGGCGTCTGCACTTGGAGTTCAGATGCAAAGAGATGTGCAGTGGCGAGATGACAGAGATCGAGAAGGTACTGGAAGAAAAGCTAGTTGCCATCACAATAAATTGGGTGTGCTGGAATGAGGCTGTTTGGTTCGACTGGGATTTCGGCTGGGACGTTTCGGCTGGGACCAGGCTGCCAGGACTTGGACCACTTGCGTTGTCTACACCGACAGGGAGTTGGGTAGGAAGGTGTTTAGATGGACTGGGCCTAGGCCTAGGAAATTCTACTAGGTCTTTGTCGGATATCTACAACAGCAGCTGCTATATAAACAAAAACAGACAAAGAAAAAGAAGGAAGGAAGCCGTAGGCGGCTACACAGCCGTGAAGAGGAGAAAACAAGGGTTTGCCGATTGATTTTATTTTTCTCCATGGTTTGCTAAATCGTTTGTTAGGGTTTAGATTGAAACCAATTTATTTATATAGACTCTACGATGATATTTCTAATAATGATTCATTGATTAGTGATTTCTCTTCACATAGCTTGATGTTTTATCGTTCATGTGATTTTCTTGATTATTTATGCTTTTGAATTGATATTTCGTGCTTCGGTTAAATCCCTAGACGTGGTATGCAAGGATAGATAGGTAATGCTTTAGGATCGCTACATACGAAGCAAAGGAGTTTACAATGGACAAACTATATTTTAGAATTTAATATAACATCTTCCGGGACATGAGATTGATTTCGAAATTTGTCTTGAGTAATAAATAGAGATTAGTAGAGTTTAATATGATTGAATTGGTGGAAATCGAAAACCCTAATAACCCCTTGCCTATTTTGTTTCGATTATTTATTATTTCATTTTGTCCGAATTTCTAAAACTCTAAAAAACATTATATTTTTGATTAGTGATTATTGGCATTAGTTGGTAGAGTATTTCACACTCCTCGTGGGAACGACCTGTACTTGCCATTGTCTACTAGTTAGACGATGTGCACTTGCAGTATTTTATTGTAGGTTTCCGAGCCTATCAAGTTTTTTGCGCAGCTGCCGGGGACTGGTTGCATAATACACTATGACTGATATCAATTTTTGTATATAGCTTATTTTTATTTTATTTTGTATATAATTTACTTTTATCTTATTTTTAGATTTCTTTTAGTTCTTTTTACCCAGTTCGTTTGAAGATTTTCTAGGTACCTTAGTCTGAAGTGCTATAGGCGAAAAGATGCACTCGCAAAGCTTTTGCAAGGACCACTTGGAAGATCCACTAGAGGTTTTCTTAGCACATTTTGGGTATGATATTGATGATGATAGTGTTATTTGTGATTTCAAAGCCTTATTAGACTCCACACCACTGCTAGACACTAACAAATGGAAGCCCAAACTAGAACCTCTAGTTATGTCTGAGTCTCGACTAGTTCCATCAGTCGACAATGGTCCGACCTTGACCCATAATCCATTAAGTTCTGATTTTTTTTG
Source organism: Papaver armeniacum (assembly GCA_023531295.1). Lineage (NCBI taxonomy): Eukaryota > Viridiplantae > Streptophyta > Magnoliopsida > Ranunculales > Papaveraceae > Papaver > Papaver armeniacum. The sequence continues at coordinate 53,192 of JAJJWW010015292.1, forward strand.
TCTTGATGATATTGATAATGAAACCGTTTTACATAATAATGGGTCTATGAGTCGTGATACTATTGCTCCAATGAGGCCTGGTTCGGCAAGTGAATTTGAACCAACATATGTTTGTGTGCCCGACTTAGCTGAAGTTGAACCAATATCAGTTGTGGAAGTTATTTGTGCTGACTTAGAACCTGATTTAGGGAGTACAAAAACTGTTCAATTCTTTAAACAATCTTTACTAATTATATGCGAACCTGATTTACTTCATATTCAAGGTTCGAATTATGTTTTAAATAAGATTGAATTCAGTTTTATCTCTCTAGGTACTAATATTTCTTACTGCAGGTTCATGTTTATGACTAATCATATTAGTTGGGTTGATCCCCAACTCTTCAGCCTTTATATATATGACTCAAAGCTTACCTTGGGGTACCAACCCCACATTGTTTGAGAACGTGCTACTGGCAAGTAGGGAAACAGATAACTTCCGCTTCATGGGAGTCAACCCATTAGATTTGTTCCCTCTACTCTATCTCTTATTTTCTTTTTGTTTATTTTTTTCATTTCCCACCTTAATTTATACGTTGGATGACTCAATTACATTGAGGAAAATGTAATGTTTAAGTGTGGGGGAGTGGCACTTTCGTTAGGATTTTTGAAAAAAGAAAAAAAAAATGCATTTATGACCAGCTGTTGAGCGGGTCTAAAAAAATTTAAAAATATATATATATATATATATATATATAATTAATAATAATAATTATGACCAGATGTTGAGCGGGTCTATTGTTGGGTTCTTATGACCAGCTGTTGAGCGGGTCTACTCTTTTGTTTTCTTATCATTTTCTTATGACCAGCTGTTGAGCGGGTCTTAAAAAAAATAATAAATATTATTATGACCAGCTGTGTAGCGGATCTTGCGGGTCTTTTTCATTCTTTTTCAAAATTTCATTTTATGCCCAGCTGTGTAGCGGGTCTAACTCTCTGTTATGATATGACCAGCTGTGTAGCGGGTCTATTTCTGTTTTGCTCGAGGACTAGCAAAATATAAGTGTGGGGGTGTTGATAAGCACGTATGTGCTACATTTTATACCCATATTTATATTAGCTAAGACTCAATATTTTGTCTAACAATATCATTTTAGTGCTTTTGTAGAAAGTACAAGTGAATTTTGCTCATTCGGAAAATAATGGCTAAATAGAAGTTAAATGGTGCTTGCGACGAAAAGCTCCGAAATTACTCACTGCTTCTTTATTATGGGAAGTCAAGTTACTATGATTCCGCACAATTCACTCACCTTGCGGCTAGATGATGGTAAAGTGGGATAGTCACTTGCAAGTCAACTAAGATCTAAAGAAGTGTGCACGTGAGCTGCTGAGGTCAAGAGGAGTAAACTCTATCTTGGTGAACACTGGGCATATTCACCCTTTATTGTTTATCTCGAGTTTCCTACAAGAGATTCAAATGGAAATTCCATTTCTCTTTTACACGTGTCCCATACGTCTCCAACAACAACATCGACGAGGTGATGCAGTCAAACCAAAATGGAGACGTAAAGATTGAACAGGGAAAAGAAGAATCTAGGGGTAATGGCTTCTCTGTTGCCCACAGTGGGATCACAATTGATGTTGGCTGCTATATTCGTCAGTGGAGGAAATAATTGCAGTTAGTGGTGGGTACTGGTACCTACAATGGGTTGGTTAAGAAACGTTGCATGTATGATCGGCTGCCATTGGTTAGATGGGAAGAAACTAAGAGGCTGGTGCGGCGAAGGAGAAAGGCATGGAAGTTTTAGACCTGAATGAAGGGGGAAGATGGTGTTTATGCTGAACTGATGCTTGCAGCTGTGTTCGATGGGTATTTTCCAGTGGCGAAGAAAAGTGGTGTTTTTGCTGGTACTCGAATGCGTTTTCCTGAGATGCTCGAGTGGAGTTAGTGATGTAAAGTTGGCATGAAGGGCAATAGGCGGACAAGGAGCTGGTGTACTCTCAATTGTTGAAACAGTCGAGGTTCAAAGAATGGGAACGGTGGCTAATTTACGTGGCAAAATGGACAGAATATGGACTTAGGAATGTTGTTGCTGCGGTCGGAACGAGAAGAGCACATAACTGATGAGTATTGCTGTCATTTGAGATTTGAGATCGAGGTGATGGTCAGAAATGATTGCAGTGATGACTTTTTGTATGGCCTGGTTGTAAAGGACTTGATGGGGCTGGATTCAGTTAAGAGAAAAATGCACAGATGCGAAGAAAGCTGATGCTGCGATGAACTTCAGTGAATGATGAATTCGTATTGCCAACTCTGGGTGGTTCCATTACAAGATGAGTGCATGGTGAGAGATTGGGATTTCATACAGACTAAATAGGTTGCTGGTGGTGATGTTCATCTTCCGGTAACAAGAAATCAAGGTGAGAGGATAATTGGTTATTCTGTATGGGTCTCGAATAGGTTTGGCTGAAGTGGTATTGCTCATGTCAGCTATCTGAGAAGTAGAAACCATGAGGACAAATAGGTAGAACTGTGTTGGTTCTCGTCGAGTGTTGGCCGTCTAGAGCTCAGCTCTGAAATGGTTTCGTACTGCGAGTGTTGGTATCGTAAAGGAATCTGCTGGAAGTAGTGAATATGCAGGTACCTGGTTGAGCTACAAGTGTGAGATGGATAAATGTTGAGCACGAATGGGAGACGGACTGAATTTAGAAGGAGCTGGAGTTGGATGGTCAGGGTGCATGTGAATTGAAACCGGGAGAAATGGTTGAAATTGTGTTGTTCACGAAAGATGAAGACGAGAGAGTTGGATGTGACCATTAATTGATCGTAGTTTCATAATCAATGATTGCTCGTTGTGATGAGAGGAGATTTTAAAGGTTCCGAAATGAGATGAACTTGGCTGAATCGCTGGGATCTTTGGCTGTGTATGGAGTTGAAAACTAATGCAGCCGGTGATGATGGATGAAGACAGATGGCGGAGCGACTGCACTGGGAACTCAGAGTATATGAATAGAGAATATTATGAGTTTGTGTCATGTTTGATTGAAGCAGTGAAGAGAGGGCAGTGCTGCCATCAACTCGTGGCTGGATTCCATCGAGTAAACATGGCAAGGAAGGGGATGGACTGATTTCAAGCCGGAAAACCAGCTGAAATGGTTGTGATGTTGTCGTTGTTAGGTTTTTATTGCCGGCAGCACGAGATGGGGTTGGTTGTCCTTTGGTCGAGTTGGCAGTTGGGTTCAAGCTGTGACGATGAAGAAGCAAAGAACGAAGGAGATGGTGTTTATTTCAGCAGCTCTCTGCAACCAGCGAGGCCGAATGGCATTGGTTATTTAACTGCCAGTTGTGATGGGTTTTGTCTGCCGTTGGTTTTGTGGTGATGTCGAATGAGCTACGAGAGGAGATTTGAATGGAATGAAGTGGAGCTGTACTGCCGGAATTAAGAAGTTGGTGCTGTAGTCGTGAGGCAGAAGACTTAACTTAAGGGGAATATAAAGTGGCGTCTGCAGTTGGAGTTCAGATGCAAAGAGATGTGCAGTGGCGAAATGACAGAGATCGAGAAGGTGCTGGAAGAAAAGCTAGTTGCCATCACAATAAATTGGGTGTGCTGGAATGAGGCTGTTTGGTTCGACTGGGGTTTCGGCTGGGACCAGGCTGCCAGGACTTGGACCACTTGCGTTGTCTACACGGACATGGAGTTGGGTAGGAAGGTGTTTAGATGGACTAGGCCTAGGCCTAGGCAATTCTACTAGGCCTTTGTCGGATATCTACAACAGCAGCTGCTATATAAACAAAAATAGACAAAGAAAAAGAAGGAAGGAAGTCGTAGGCGGTTACACAGCCGTGAAGAGGAGAAAACAAGGGTTTGCCGATTGAGTTTATTTTTCTCCATGGTTTTCTAAATTGTTTGTTAGGGTTTAGATTGAAACCAATTTATTTATATAGATTCTACGATGATATTTCTAATAATGATTCATTGATTAGTGATTTCTCTTCATATAGCTTGATGTTTTATCGTTCATGTGATTTTCTTGATTATTTATGCTTTTGAATTGATATTTCGTGCTTCGGTTAAATCCCTAGACGTGGTATGAAAGGATAGATAGGTAATGCTTTAGGATCGCTACATACGAAGCGAAGGAAGTTACAGCGGAGAAACTATATTTTAGAATTTAATATAACATCTTCCGGGACATGAGATTGATTTCGAAATTTGTCTTGAGTAATAAATAGAGATTTGTAGAGTTTTATATGATTGAATTGGTGGAAATCGAAAACCCTAATAACCCCTTGCCTATTTTGTTGCGATTATTTATTATTTCATTTTGTCCGAATTTCTAAAACTCTAAAAAACATTATATTTTTGATTAGTGATTATTGGCATTAGTTGGTAGAGTATTTCACACTCCTCGTGGGAACGATTTTGTACTTGCCATTGTCTACTAGTTAGACGATGTGCACTTGCAGTATTTTATTGTAGGTTTCCGAGCCTATCAAGTTTTTGGCGCCGCTGCCGGGGACTGGTTGCATAATACACTATGACTGATATCAATTTTTGTATATAGCTTATTTTTATTTTATTTTGTATATAATTTATTTTTCTCTTTCTTTTAGATTTCTTTGAGTTCTTTTTACCCAGTTCGTTTGAAGATTTTCCAGGTACCTTAGTCTGAAGTGCTATAGGCGAAAAGATGCACTCGCAAAGCTTTTGCAAGGACCACTTGAAAGATCCACTAGAGGTTTGCTTAGCACATTTTGGGTATGATTTTGATGATGATAGTGTTATTTGTGAAGTCAATGCCTTATTAGACTCCACACCACCGCTAGACACTAACAAATGGAAGCCCAAACTAGAACCTCTAGTTATGTCTGAGTCTCGACTAGTTCCATCAGTCGAGAATGGTCCGACCTTGACCCATAATCCATTAAGTTCTGATTTTTTTGTCTTGATGATATTGATAATGAAACCGTTTTACATAATAATGGGTCTATGAGTCGTGATACTATTGCTCCAATGAGGCCTGGTTCGGCAAGTGAATTTGAACCAACATATGTTTGTGTGCCCGACTTAGCTGAAGTTGAACCAATATCAGTCGTGGAAGTTATTCGTGCTGACTTAGAACCTGATTTAGGGAGTACAAAAACTGTTCAATTCTTTAAACAATCTTTACTAATTATCTGCGAACCTGATTTACTTCATATTCAAGGTTCGAATTATTTTTTAAATAAGATTGAATTCAGTTTTATCTCTCTAGGTACTAATATTTCTTACTGCAGGTTCATGTTTATGACTAATCATATTAGTTGGGTTGATCCCCAACTCTTCAGCCTTTATATATATGACTCACAGCTTATCTTGGGGTACCAACCCCACATTGTTTGAGAACGTGCTACTGGCAAGTAGGGAAACAGATAACTTTCGCTTCATGGGAGTCAACCCATCAGATTTGTTCCCTCTACTCTATCTCTTATTTTCTTTTTGTTTATTTTTTTCATTTCCCACCTTAATTTATACGTTGGATGACTCAATTACATTGAGGACAATGTAATGTTTAAGTGTGGGGGAGTGGCACTTTCGTTAGGATTTTTGAAAAAAAAAAAAAAAAGTTGCATTTATGACCAGCTGTTGAGCGGGTCTAAAAAAATTATATATATATATGTAATTAATAATAATAATTATGACCAGCTGTTGAGCGGGTCTATTGTTGGGTTCTTATGACCAGCTGTTGAGCGGGTCTACTTTTTTGTTTTCTTATCATTTTCTTATGACCAGTTGTTGAGCGGGTCTTAAAAAAAATTAATAAATATTATTATGACCAGCTGTGTAGCGGGTCTATTTCTGTTTTGCTCGAGGACTAGCAAAATATAAGTGTGGGGGTGTTGATAAGCACGTATGTGCTACATTTTATGCCCATATTTATATTAGCTAAGACTCAATATTTTGGCTAACAATATCATTTTAGTGCTTTTGTAAAAAGTACAAGTGAATTTGGCTCATTCGGAAAATAATGGCTAAATAGAAGCTAAATGGTGCTTGCGACGAAAAGCTCCGAAATTACTCACTGCTTCTTTATTATGGGAAGTCAAGTTACTATGCTTCCGCACAATTCACTCACCTTGCGGCTAGATGATGGTAAAGTGGGATAGTCACTTGCAAGTCCACTAAGATCTAAAGAAGTGTGCACGTGAGCTGCTGAGGTCAAGAGGAGTAAACTCTATCTCGGTGAACACTGGGCATATTCACCCTTTATTGTTTATCTCGAGTTTTCTACAAGAGATTCAAATGGAAATTCCATTTCTCTTCTACACGAGACCCATACGTCTCCAACAACAACATCGACGAGGTGATGCAGTCAAACCAAAATGGAGACGTAAAGATTGAACATGGAAAAGAAGAATCTGGGGGTAATGGCTTCTCTGTTGCCCACAGTGGGATCACAATTGATGTTGGCTGCTATATTCGTCAGTGGAGGAAAGAATTGTAGTTAGTGGTGGGTACTGGTACCTACAATGGGTTGGTTAAGAAACGTTGCATGTATAATCGGCTGCCATTGGTTAGATGGGAAGAAACTAAGAGGCTGGTGCGGCGAAGACGTGAAAGGCATGGAAGTTTTAGACCTGAATGAAGAGGGAAGATGGTGTTTATGCTGAACTGATGCTTGCATCTGTGTTCGATGGGTATTCTCCAGTGGCGAAGAAAAGTGGTATTTTTGCTGGTACTCGAATACGTTTTCCTGAGATGCTCGAGTGGAGTTAGTGATGTAAATTTGGCAAGAAGGGCAACAGGCGGACAAGGAGCGGGTGTACTCTCAACTGTTAAAACAGTCGAGGTTCAAAGAATGGGAACGATGGCTAATTTACGTGGCAAAATGGACATAATATGGACTTAGGAATGTTGTTGCTGCGGTCGGAACGAGAAGAGCACATAACTGACTAGTATTGTTGTCATTTGAGATTTGAGATCGAGGTGATGGTCAGAAATGATTGCAGTGATGACGTTTTGTATGACCTGGTTGTAAAGGAGTTGATGGGGCTGGATTCAGTTAAGAGAAAAATGCACAGATGCGAAGAAAGCTGATGCTGCGATGAACTTCAGTGAATGATGAATTCGTATTGCCTTCTCTGGGTGGTTTTATTACGAGATGAGTGCATGGTGAGAGATTGAGATTTCATACAGACTAAATAGGTTGCTGGTGGTGATGTTCATCTTCCGGTAACAAGAAATCAAGGTGAGAGGATAATTGGTTATTCTGTATGGGTCTCGAATGGGTTTGGCTGAAGTGGTGTTGCTCATGTCAGCTATCTGAGGAGTAGAAACCATGAGGACAAATAGGTAGAACTGTGTTGGTTCTCATCGAGTGTTGGCCGTCTAGAGCTCAGCTCTGAAATGGTTTCGTACTGCGAGTGTTGGTATCGTAAAGGAATCTGCTAGCAGTAGTGAATATGCAGGTACCTGGTTGAGCTACAAGTGTGAGATGGAGAAATGTTGAGCTCGAATGGGAGACGGACTGAATTTAGAAGGAGCTGGAGTTGGATGGTCAGGGTGCATGTGAATTGAAACCGGGAGAAATGGTTGAAATTGTGTTGTTCACGAAAGATGAAGACGAGAGAGTTGGTTGTAACCATTAATTGATCGTAGTTTCATAATCAATGATTGCTCGTTGTGATGAGAGAAAATTTTAAAGGTTTCGAAAGGAGATGAACTTGGCTGAATCGCTGGGATCTATGGCTGTGTATGGAGCTGAAAACTAATGCAGCCGGTGATGATGGATGAAGACAGTTGGCGGAGCGACTGCACTGGGAACTCAGAGTAGATGAATAGAGAAGATTATGAGTTTGTGTCATGTTTGATTGAAGCAGTGAAGAGAGGGCAGTGCTGCCATCAACTTGTGGCTGGATTCCATCGAGTAAACATGGCAAGGAAGGGGATGGATTGATTTCAAGCCGGAAAACCAGCTGAAATGGTTGTGCTGCTGTCGTTGTTAGGTTGTTATTGCCGGCAGCACGAGATGGGGTTGGTTGTCCTTTGGTCGAGTTGGCAGTTGGGTTCAAGCTGTGACGATGAAGAAGCAGAGAACGAAGGAGATGGTGTTTATTTCAACAGCTCTCTGCAACCAGCGAGGACGAATGGCGTTGGTTATTTAACTGCCAGTTGTGATGGGTTTTGTCTGCCGTTGGTTTTGTGGTGATGTCGAATGAGCTACGACAGGAGATTTGAATGGAATGAAGTGGAGCTGTACTGCCGGAATTAAGAAGTTGGTGATGTAGTCGTGAGGCAGAAGACTTAACTTAAGGGGAATATAAAGTGGCGTCTGCACTTGGAGTTCAGATGCAAAGAGATGTGCAGTGGCGAGATGACAGAGATCGAGAAGGTACTGGAAGAAAAGCTAGTTGCCATCACAATAAATTGGGTGTGCTGGAATGAGGCTGTTTGGTTCGACTGGGATTTCGGCTGGGACGTTTCGGCTGGGACCAGGCTGCCAGGACTTGGACCACTTGCGTTGTCTACACCGACAGGGAGTTGGGTAGGAAGGTGTTTAGATGGACTGGGCCTAGGCCTAGGAAATTCTACTAGGTCTTTGTCGGATATATACAACAGCAGCTGCTATATAAACAAAAATAGACAAAGAAAAAGAAAGAAGGAAGCCGTATGCGGCTACACAGCCGTGAAGAGGAGAAAACAAGGGTTTGCCGATTGATTTTATTTTTCTCCATGGTTTTCTAAATCGTTTGTTAGGGTTTAGATTGAAACCAATTTATTTATATAGACTCTACGATGATATTTCTAATAATGATTCATTGATTAGTGATTTCTCTTCATATAGCTTGATGTTTTATCGTTCATGTGATTTTCTTGATTATTTATGCTTTTGAATTGATATTTCGTGCTTCGGTTAAATCCCTAGACGTGGTATGCAAGGATAGATAGGTAATGCTTTAGGATCGCTACATACGAAGCGAAGGAAGTTACATCGGAGAAACTATATTTTAGAATTTAATATAACATCTTCCGGGACATGAGATTGATTTCGAAATTTGTCTTGAGTAATAAATAGAGATTAGTAGAGTTTAATATGATTGAATTGGTGGAAATAGAAAACCCTAATAACCCCTTGCCTATTTTGTTGCGATTATTTATTATTTCATTTTGTCCAAATTTCTAAAACTCTAAAAAACATTATATTTTTGATTAGTGATTATTGGCATTAGTTGGTAGAGTATTTAACACTCCTCGTGGGAATGACCTGTACTTGCCATTGTCTACTAGTTAGACGATGTGCACTTGCAGTATTTTATTGTAGGTTTCCGAGCCTATCAAGTTTTTGGCGCCGCTGCCGGGGACTGGTTGCATAATACACTATGACTGATATCAATTTTTGTATATAGCTTATTTTTATTTTATTTTGTATATAATTTATTTTTCTCTTTCTTTTAGATATCTTTTAGTTCTTTTTACCCAGTTCGTTTGAAGATTTTCCAGGTACCTTAGTCTGAAGTGCTATAGGCGAAAAGATGCACTCGCAAAGCTTTTGCAAGGACCACTTGGAAGATCCACTAGAGGTTTTCTTAGCACATTTTGGGTATGATTTTGATGATGATGGTGTTATTTGTGAAGTCAATGCCTTATTAGACTCCACACCACTGCTAGACACTAACAAATGGAAGCCCAAACTAGAACCTCTAGTTATGTCTGAGTCTCGACTAGTTCCATCAGTCGAGAATGGTCCGACCTTGACCCATAATCCATTAAGTTCTGATTTTTTTTTTGTCTTGATGATATTGATAATGAAACCGTTTTACATAATAATGGGTCTATGAGTCGTGATACTATTGCTCAAATGAGGCCTGGTTCGACAAGTGAATTTGAACCAACATATGTTTGTGTGCCCGACTTAGCTGAAGTTGAACCAATATCAGTCGTGGAAGTTATTTGTGCTGACTTAGAACCTGATTTAGGGAGTACAAAAACTGTTCAATTCTTTAAACAATCTTTACTAATTATCTGCGAACCTGATTTACTTCATATTCAATGTTCGAATTATGTTTTAAATAAGATTGAATTCAGTTTTATCTCTCTAGGTACTAATATTTCTTACTGCAGGTTCATGTTTATGACTAATCATATTAGTTGGGTTGATCCCCAACTCTTCAGCCTTTATATATATGACTCACAGCTTACCTTGGGGTACCAACCCCACATTGTTTGAGAACGTGCTACTGACAAGTAGGGAAACAGATAACTTTCGCTTCATGGGAGTCAACCCATCAGATTTGTTCCCTCTACTCTATCTCTTATTTTCTTTTTGTTTATTTTTTTCATTTCCCACCTTAATTTATACATTGGATGACTCAATTACATTGAGGACAATGTAATGTTTAAGTGTGGGGGAGTGGCACTTTCGTTAGGATTTTTGAAAAAAAAAAAAAAAAGTTGCATTTATGACCAACTGTTGAGCGGGTCTAAAATAATTATATATATATATAATTAATAATAATAATTATGACCAGCTGTTGAGCGGGTCTATTGTTGGGTTCTTATGACCAGCTGTTGAGCGGGTCTACTCTTTTGTTTTCTTATCATTTTATTATGACCAGCTGTTGAGCGGGTCTTAAAAAAAAAAAAATTATTATGACCAGCTGTGTAGCGGGTCTTGCGGGTCTTTTTCATTCATTTTCAAAATTTCATTTTATGCCCAGCTGTGTAGCGGGTCTATTTCTGTTTTGCTCGAGGACTAGCAAAATATAAGTGTGAGGGTGTTGATAAGCACGTATGTGCTACATTTTATACCCATATTTATATTAGCTAAGACTCAATATTTTGGCTAACAATATCATTTTAGTGCTTTTGTAGAAAGTACAAGTGAATTTGGCTCATTCGGAAAATAATGGCTAAATAGAAGCTAAATGGTGCTTACGACGAAAAGATATGAAATTACTCACTGCTTCTTTATTATGGGAAGTCAAGTTACTATGCTTCCGCACAATTCACTCACCTTGCGGCTAGATGATGGTAAAGTGGGATAGTCACTTGCAAGTCCACTAAGATCTAAAGAAGTGTGCACGTGAGCTGCTGAGGTCAAGAGGAGTAAACTCTATCTCGGTGAACACTGGGCATATTCACCCTTTATTGTTTATCTCGAGTTTTCTACAAGAGATTCAAATGGAAATTCCATTACTCTTCTACACGAGTCCCATACGTCTCCAACAACAACATCGACGAGGTGATGCAGTCAAACCAAAATGGAGACGTAAAGATTGAACAGGGAAAAGAAGAATCTGGGGGTAATGGCTTCTATGTTGCCCACAGTGGGATCACAATTGATGTTGGCTGCTATATTCGTCAGTGTAGGAAATAATTGCAGTTAGTGGTGGGTACTGGTACCTACAATGGGTTGGTTAAGAAACGTTGCATGTATAATCGGCTGCCATTGGTTAGATGGGAAGAAACTAAGAGGCTGGTGCGGCGAAGACGAGAAAGGCATGGAAGTTTTAGACCTGAATGAAGAGGGCAGATGGTGTTTATGATGAACTGATGCTTGCAGCTGTGTTCGATGGGTATTCTCCAGTGGCGATGAAAAGTGGTGTTTTTGCTGGTACTCGAATACGTTTTCCTGAGATGCTCGAGTGGAGTTAGTGATGTAAATTTGGCATGAAGGGCAACATGCGGACAAGGAGCTGGTGTACTCTCAACTGTTGAAACAGTCGAGGTTCAAAGAATGGGAACGGTGGCTAATTTACGTGGCAAAATGGACAGAATATGGACTTAGGAATGTTGTTGCTGCGGTCGGAACGAGAAGAGCACATAACTGACTAGTATTGCTGTCATTTGAGATTTGAGATCGAGGTGATGGTCAGAAATGATTGCAGTGATGACTTTTTGTATGGCCTGGTTGTAAAGGAGTTGATGGGGCTGGATTCAGTTAAGAGAAAAATGCACAGATGCGAAGAAAGCTGATGCTGCGATGAACTTCAGTGAATGATGAATTCGTATTGCCAACTCTGGGTGGTTCCATTATGAGATGAGTGCATGGTGAGAGATTGGGATTTCATATAGACTAAATAGGTTGCTGGTGGTTATGTTCATTTTCCGGTAACAAGAAATCAAGGTGAGAGGATAATTGGTTATTCTGTATGGGTCTCGAATGGGTTTGGCTGAAGTGGTGTTGCTCATGTCAGCTATCTGAGGAGTAGAAACCATGAGGACAAATAGGTGGAACTGTGTTGGTTCTCGTCAAGAGTTGTCCGTCTAGAGCTCAGCTCTGAAATGGTTTCGTACTGCGAGTGTTGGTATCGTAAAGGAATCTGCTAGCAGTAGTGAATTTGCAGGTACCTGGTTGAGCTACAAGTGTGAGATGGAGAAATGTTGAGCTCGAATGGGAGACGGACTGAATTTAAAAGGAGCTGGAGTTGGATGGTCAGGGTGCATGTGAATTGAAACCGGGAGAAATGGTTGAAATTGTGATGTTCACGAAAGATGAAGACGAGAGAGTTGGCTGTGACCATTAATTGATCGTAGTTTCATAATCAATGATTGCTCGTTGTGATGAGAGGAGATTTTAAAGGTTCCGAAAGGAGATGAACTTGGCTGAATCGCTGGGATCTATGGCTGTGTATGGAGCTGAAAACTAATGCAGCCGGTGATGATGGATGAAGACATGTGGCGGAGCGACTGCACTGGTAACTCAGAGTAGATGAATAGAGAAGATTATGAGTTTTTGTCATGTTTGATTGAAGCAGTGAAGAGAGGGCAGTGCTGCCATCAACTCGTGGCTGGATTCCATCGAGTAAACATGGAAAGGAAGGGGATGGACTGATTTCAAGCCGGAAAACCAACTAAAATGTCGTTGTTAGGTTGTTATTTCCGGCAGCACGAGATGGGGTTGGTTGTCCTTTGGTCGAGTTGGCGAGTTGGGTTCAAGCTGTGACGATGAAGAAGCGAGAACGAAGGAGATGGTGTTTATTTGACTGAGCGCAACCAGCCGAGGACGAATGGCGTTGGTTATTTAACTGCCAGTTGTGATGGGTTTTGTCTGCCGTTGGTTTTGTGGTGATGTCAAATGAGCTACGAGAGGAGATTTGAATGACATGAAGTGGAGCTGTACTGCCGGAATTAAGAAGTTGGTGCTATAGTCGTAAGGCAGAAGACTTAACTTAAGGGGAATATAAAGTGGCGTCTGCAGTTGGAGTTCAGATGCAAAGAGATGTGCAGTGGCGAAATGACAGAGATCGAGAAGGTGCTGGAAGAAAAGCTAGTTGCCATCACAATAAATTGGGTGTGCTGGAATGAGGCTGTTTGGTTCGACTGGGGTTTCGGCTGGGACCAGGCTGCCAGGACTTGGACCACTTGCGTTGTTTACACGGACAGGGAGTTGGGTAGGAAGGTGTTTCGATGGACTGGGCCTAGGACTAGGAAATTCTACTAGGTCTTTGTCGGATATCTACAACAGCAGCTGCTATATAAACAAAAACAGACAAAGAAAAAGAAGGAAGGAAGTCGTAGGCGGCTACACAGCCGTGAAGAGGAGAAAACAAGGGTTTGCCGATTTATTTTATTTTTCTCCATGGTTTGCTAAATAGTTTGTTAGGGTTTAGATTGAAACCAATTTATTTATATAGATTCTACGATGATATTTCTAATAATGATTCATTGATTAGTGATTTCTCTTCATATAGCTTGATGTTTTATCGTTCATGTGATTTTCTTGATTATTTATGCTTTTGAATTGATATTTCGTGCTTCGGTTAAATCCCTAGACGTGGTATGCAAGGATAGATAGGTAATGCTTTAGGATCGCTACATACGAAGCGAAGGAAGTTACAGCGGAGAAACTATATTTTAGAATTTAATATAACATCTTCCTGGACATGAGATTGATTTCGAAATTTGTCTTGAGTAATAAATAGAGATTAGTAGAGTTTTATATGATTGAATTGGTGGAAATCGAAAACCCTAATAACCCCTTGCCTATTTTGTTGCGATTATTTATTATTTCATTTTGTCCGAATTTCTAAAACTCTAAAAAACATTATATTTTTGATTAGTGATTATTGGCATTAGTTGGTAGAGTATTTCACACTCCTCGTGGGAACGACCTGTACTTGCCATTGTCTACTAGTTAGACGTTGTGCACTTGCAGTATTTTATTGTAGGTTTCCGAGCCTATCAGCCGCACCACCATGCCAATGGCAAACTATGCCAGCCACGTCTCTGCGCCAAGGCATGCCAACCATGCCAGCCGCACCACCGTGCCAATGGAAAACCATGCCAGTCACTTCTCTACGCCAAGGCATGCCAACCATGCCAGCCGCACCACCGTGCCAATGGCAAACCATGCCAGCCACGTCTGCGTCAAGGCATGACAAAGGCATGCAATGGCAACCAATGGCAAACCAGCCCGCACCACCGTGCCAATGGCAAACCATGCCGCCCACGTCTGCACCAAGGCATGCCAATGGCAAACCATGCTAATGGAAAACCGTTCCAGCCACACCTCCGCGCCAAGGCATGCCAACCATGCCAGCCGCACCACTGTGCTAATGGAAAATCGTTCCAGCCACACCTCCGCGCCAAGGCATGCCAACCATGCCAGCCGCACCACCGTGCCAATGGAAAACTATGCCAGCCACGTCTCTGCGCCAAGGCATGCCTATCATGCCCGCCCCTCCACCGTACCAATGGCAAACCATGCTAGCTACTTCTCCATGCCAAAACGAAGGGTTACAATAATCAACGGCTACCCTTCTCTTCGAGATACAGATCTCGACCATCCAAGTTTGCCACCTAACGCACGACAACTTGCGGCCCAAGGCCAAACACCACGGTTTGTACCAAACCCTAGTTTTGGCCGCTCCTATACCATGCCAGCCTCTCCTTCACATCATTGGCTGCCAAAAAGAAGGGTTGCAACGATCAACGGCCACCCTTTCATCTAAGATGCAGATCTTAGCCGTCCAAAGTCACCAGCTGATGCATGGCAACTTGTGGCCCAAAGCTAAAACACACAGTTTGCACCTAAACCCTAATTTGGCCGCGCCTACTCTTTGACAAGGCCATGACTAAACGCTGGCTGCTACAAACGAAGGGTTGCAATAATCAACGGCTACCCTTCTCTTTGAGATGCAAATCTCGACCACACAAGTTCTCCACCTGACGCATGACAACTTGCGGCCCAAATCCAAAACACACGGTTTGCACCTAAACCCTAATTTGGTCATGCCTACTCTATGGCAAAGCCATGCTCAACGCTGGCTGCTACAAATGAAGGGTTGCAATAATCAATGGCTACCCTTCTCTTTGAGATGCAGATCTCGACCATACAAGTTCGCCACCTGAAGCATGGCAACTTGCGGCCCAAAGACAAAACACACGGTTTGCACCTAAACCCTAATTTGGTCGCACCTACTCTATGGCAAAGCCATGCTCAACGCTGGCTGCTACAAACGAAGGGTTGCAATAATCAACGGCTACCCTTATCTTTGCATATATCGACCACACAAGTTCGCCACCTGATGCATGACAACTTGCGGCCCAAAGCCAAAACACACGGTTTGCACCTAAACCCTAATTTGGCCGTGCCTACTCTATGGCAAAGCCATGCTCAACGCTGGCTGCTACAAATGAAGGGTTGCAATAATCAATGGCTACCCTTCTCTTTGAGATGCAGATCTCGACCATACAAGTTCGCCACCTGAAGCATGGCAACTTGCGGCCCAAAGACAAAACACACGGTTTGCACCTAAACCCTAATTTGGTCGCACCTACTCTATGGCAAAGCCATGCTCAACGCTGGCTGCTACAAACGAAGGGTTGCAATAATCAACGGCTACCCTTCTCTTTGCATATCTCGACCACACAAGTTCGCCACCTGACGCATGGCAACTTGCAGCCCAAAGCCAAAACACACGGTTTGCACCTAAACCCTTATTTGGCCGCGCCTGCTCTATGGCAAAGCCATGCTCAACGCTGGCTGCTAAAACGAAGGGTTGCAATAATCAACGGCTACCCTTCTCTTTGAGATGCAGATCTCGATGATGCGTGTCGTAACCACAACAAATTAATTAATACTTTACTACCTAATTAACAAGTAATATAGGGTAGTCAAGGTCGATCCCACGAGGAGCACGAGATTCTAGTTGTAAAATTTGTCACGAAATGGGGTGTAAAAAGCAAAATAAAATAAACAAAGCAATTAAAAGATAAAGTTGAAAGCAATAAGAGAGACAAGATCAAGGAATCCTTCTTCGTTACGAAACAATGAATCAAGTTATGTTCTTTTCTACTTGTTATTAGTCACAAATTATCACCAACCGTAGGATAGCAGCTAGATCAGTGCTAAACCCCTAAATCCCTTGTATCATAGGATACGGAAGTTCTCGACTACCGGATTCTATTTACCAAACCACCTAGTAGTAGATCACTCTAGATGTAATTTAAATAAATGCATTAAGATTTATGAACTTATTAGGTTAATATTAGTAGTTGGACTCTTAGATCAAGGTCTACTTGCTAACGTTGTTTTCACACACAATTGCTCCACGGAATCCCTCCGCAAGGTCTCGTGTTTGCTACTTATGTAAATAGTTAAGAAACGATTACTTATCCCCTAACTTTCACTAGCTTTAGATCAAATTAACAAATCAATTTAGTTGGCCACCCAAACAATCTATCAATCAATCATGAATGTCATTAAGATCATTCATATTAGTAAAAACAAACGATAATCATGTGAAAACTTCAAGATAGAATTGAAAAACAAAAAACTCAAATCATATATTAAGAACTAGGAATTCATCCTCAATCAATAAATTAACTACTCATGTTAAAGAGTTCACACAAAGAATAAGAAAAGAAGAGTGTTGTGTGTGTAGAGATGTGTGTGTAAAAGATGTAGAAAACTTCTCTATTTATAGGCTTCAATATTCTCCAAATCTTCCAAGGAATAGAATCCTTTTCCTTTAGCCATTCAATTTCCAAATTCAAGTCTTCCTCAAGTCTTCATCTTCTCTTTCCAAATTTGAGCCAAATTCTCCATCCAATTCCAAGCCCAAGTCTTCACACCCATGAGAGAGGTCCATAGAAAATTCTGGAATTTTTGCTCGCGGAAACTCGGGATTATGGCCGGAATTCGGCCGGAAAAAGTCGCCGCCGGTCACCTGAAAATTCACCTCCGCTGATGGAATATTCCGTCAAGATTCCGTTACAGTTAACTGTTGACTAACGGTCATTGACAGTTGACCGGATCAAAGTCTGAGTCACTGAGTTAGCCATCTAACTCAACTGAGTCAGGGCTGACTGGGTCACTAGGCCAAAGTTGCACAAGCTATCTTGGCTGTGCATTTTGCAATGTGTGTAGTGCTATCGATCCACGGCCAAAATGGCCCTACTTTCTTCTGATTTCAGCTTCTCTTCTCTTCATCCGGATGCGGCCTCAATACCCTAAGCATTCATCTAAAATCCCAAACAACCAATCCACCGCAATCAATAGTTCCATTACTCCTTCCTGTATCTCCATCTCATTTGCCATTTCCTCAAGCCATTCGGTGGATAAAGATCAACTATGGCTCAAACCATCAATGTCCGAGTTGCACTCCCACCGCCACAAGCCATATTCTACAGCTGAGCACCACAACTCGGCTTCGGTTCATTGCCTCTCGCCATCTCGTGCACTCGCACCCAGTTCAACTCCACATACATATGCAATTTATCCCATTGCAACTCAACCCCAAAAGCTCACCTGCTCTCCCGCAACTGTAGTTGAACCCTAGGCATTCTTGAATCACCACCAGATCAAACTCGTAAATCATCATCACTGCAATCTCCCCTCGTGCTTGCCCCGAACCACCAATAATTGCTCCAACAGAGCCGGGCTGCCCACGTATTCGCAATGCTATCTCGTGGCTTTATGTCCATAAGTCTTGAACCACCAATAACCCCGCCATGCCATTATTCACAACTCATAAGTTACATCCTCTTGGTGGAGCACCTTCCACACACTCATTTCCCCGCAACATGAATTTGAGACCAACCCAATTTCAACACAATAAACCCATACATTCAAATCATCTCGTAACTCAATCACCACTCGGTTTAGTCCCCCGCTTCATCCAATTGCTCATAATTCAACCCTGTAACAACAGCTACACAATGACCACCAACATTTCAATACCCATTTCGCCCAGAACCAACATTTGTATCTCAATCCACAAATCAGCTCATTCCCTTCTGCAGCTTTGCACAGCTCCACAGTCCACCATATGACCTGCAATCCCGGACCAGCAATTCCTCTACCAATTGCACCAAGACCGCCCGACCTTCATGACCACTAACCTCATCAATCTCACAAGACCACAAGCTCGTCCGAGCCGCTCAGAATCACCTCTCGTTCATCGGCTTGAACCCTCGATTTCATCCCCTCTTTCCGATTTCAACCCTTTCCACTCAATTAAACTCATAGAACTTCTCAAACTTAGCTTAAATACGTGACAATTTCTCGGTCTTAAACTCATCATTAAACCCCAACATTTCCCATGAATTTCTTCATCCGTTGTAGCTTCATAATCACCACCGATTCGCTCCTTAATGATTCAATTTCTCATTCTTCTCTCAAAGACAACGTCGCAATATCGAACCCATTTCTTCCCCGCTTCTCGATCTCAATTGATTTCAACCAAACCCTAAGTTCCTTCCTCTCCAACATCGATCTCTATCAAAGAAGCAATCGATCCCATGAATTTCTCATGAACTAACAAAGAAGTGAGTTCATCTCCTTCATCACTCGTCTGCTGCATCATCTCAGGTCGATTCTCACTTCCATCTCTCGGTTTAACCAGCAGCAATGGCTGCTCTCTCTTGATCTCAGTTCTGGGAAAATGATTGAGAAAGAAACAATCTTCTCAATTTTAGGGTTGTAACGATTTGGGGTTGGTTTGTTACACCCCAGGGATAGGTACCACCCTCTAAATGATAAGGGCCATCCTACTTGAAACCCCTTAACCTCTGCGGGCCCGGCTTTAGTACTCCTCCAAATTGGGTCGCCCCTTAACCTCAATTTGGGCTCCATATATCAATCGCCTGTAAAATGACCTTTTTGCCCTTTTTGCTCAAATTGGGTGATTTCTTCTTCTTTTCCTCCGTGTGACTCCAAAGTAGCTATAAAACTCAAAACAACGCGTAAAATACATAATTTACAAGAAAAATAGCAAAGAAAGCATAAACTACTAGATAGTAAATACGGTGTATTCTACACCTATCAAATTCCCCCACACTTAGACTTTGCTAGTCCTCGAGCAAATCAAACTAAAAACTCACAACTTCAAAGCGTTCAAGCGTCCCAAGCATCCAAAGAGTTATGAGGACATAGAGTTTCTGCATTCTAGTAATAAGAAGTTAGAAATACTAAAGAACATATTCTCATTCTTAAATGTTGAGTGAGAAATAACCACACCATAATGAGAGAACGCGTGTTTGAGAAACGATCAATAAGCATTTCGCCTCGACTTCTGCCTCACCAAAAAGGATTTTATGATAATTGCACTCAAAAAGACGGCTTTTTTATGGTTCTCACATGTGTGCAGGTAGGAATGAAGAGAGAATTTCGCAACACGTTGAATGGTGGGAAGGACAACTTCCGAAATATTTTTTAAAAACCCACATCTTTTAACATTTTGAAAAACCATTTTTCTGACGATCTCTAAGAAAGGAAATCAACCATATATTATTGAGGATGAGATTACTTACTCACCTTCACATCCGATCGCCAATTATGATAACACCACTCTCACGGCATCCAATAGAAACGTCTTCCGCTCCTCGTCTTGATCTTCATGGTCTTCGTCTTCGGTTTCAACTATTGGTGACAAACTCTCGAATTTCGTAAATCCTTAACAATTTGTAACTCTTTTTACCTTAAATCCTTGTCGCTTGAAACTTCCTTATATATTTTCCTTCCCCACGGCTTATTAAATAAAAATAAGAACAAATATTTCTCTTGTTTTTTTCTCTCTTTTTTTTTTTTTCCTTCTCTTTTTCAATTTTTTTTTTTTTTTTTTTTTTTTTGTTGAAAACAAGAGAAATTAAATACAAAATAAACCACGGCCGTGGAAGAAGTATTTTACCACTTGATTCTTCACAACTTGTATCGTCTTTGAAATCATAAACTTTCAAAAATTCTCACCTTTTAATTTTCTTCGCTTTCATGAATAAGTCTTCATACTTGGATATAAAATTACCTCATTGTATTGTAAGTCTTCAACATATATGTAAAATCCGCTCATTTGTATGTTGCTTTACTTGAATTTGAAATTTGCTCTTTTTCTTCTCGTTCCGTTGCTTGTAAACCTTAAACTTTTCCAACTTTCCTTGTAGATTTTGATGTCGCTCCTTGTTGATGATGAGAGTGTTTCTATGGATCCGTTGTTGTCGTGAGAGAGAATGGTGCTAACTGCAAATCGAACTACAAGAAGGAGGCTTTCATCTATAGACGTCACCCTTATGATTGACAAAATTAGCACTCAAGAGATCAAGAGTAGTGCTTCTATTGGTGGGAGGTTGGGTAGCTCACCATTCTACCCGGAATTAACGTACGGTGACACACACTCAAAAGAAAGCTCTTTAGTAGACGGAAAAATTTCTGGTCGGTGCCTCTCATGATATGAATACGGGTAGTCTCCACTAATGATTGATCAGCAACTCTAATAACGCATTTCTCCCTGCACCAAATTCGCATCACCGGCATGATTAAATCCATTATTTAACACTCAAACAAGCAAGAAATCCGAATGTAATTCTCTAACATTTCCAAGTTCAATTATGTCGGTCAAAATCTCTATGTAAACATACCTAGAAGTATGCTAGTGACTCTAAAATCTCTAAAAGTTGGAGTTTCTATGTAAAACTTTTTTTTTTTTTGTTTTTTTTTAAATTTTTAAATTTTTTTTTGTAATTTTTGTTTTAAAAACATGCTTAACCACTCCCCCACACTTAAACCTTACATTGTCCTCAATGTAATTGAATCTTCCTAGTAAAGTCAAGGTGGGAAATTTTAACATGATAAGAAACAAGAAAAAGAAATAACAAAAAGCAAAAGCAAAAGAAAAGAAATACAAAACCTATGGGTTGCCTCCCATTAAGCGCTTGTTTTAAAGTCGACGGCCCGACTTAGCTCTTGTATGATTCATTCCCCATATACTAACAATCTGAAAATTTGAGGATCCACCCATAATACCTGTTTTGAAAACAATAACTCCATACAAATATTAGCACAAGAAAACAATAGTGAAATTATCACTCGATAGAAATTTCCCCCACACTTATTCTCATCCACACTCGGAAGTGTATAAAGAACATAGAATTTTGGAACTTCCATGTATTCATCTTGGCAAACCTGCATGGTGTTAGCATCAAGTGTTTCCAATGGTGGATATCTAGAAACAAAATCATCCAAAAATACTTTCGAAGCACATACATTCAAACCAATAAGAGGTAAAGGAGAAGAATCAATAGGCATAGGGTTAGACAAACCTTGCACAATCTCTTGTATTATAGAATCCTCTTCATCCTTAAAAAATTCGAGTGAATTACTTACCTCTTGTATATCGTGGTCCTCTATTAAACCTTGCAACCATTCTTCGTCGTTTTCTACCTTAACCAAAGTCTTGGCATCATTAAAATCATTGGCAAGTTCAATTGGGTCTTCCACAAAATCAATGAATGTGGTTTCATCCTCTAGCATCATCTCTTCAACATTCTCATCATCGGAATCGGGCCATTCACTAAAATGATTTTTATCGGTATAGATTGTAAGATCTTCATGTGCGGGTGTTACACCGTTTATAACAATAGGTAAGTCACACCCAATCTCCTCCTTTTGAATAGGTGAAGGATCGTTATTATGATCCGGAGTTGGAATAACTTCCTCATTGTTGCAACGTTGATACACTTCCGCGGACTCATATCTTTCCCTAAGGAATTTTTTCCAAGCACTAAATGCATCATCTTCAAGCTCTACCTTTTGAATAGGTTCTTGATCATTATTAAGATCAAGGCTCGAGTAAGCTACACTAGCGTCTTCAAAAGTCTCCAAAGGTTGGTTAATTTGTTCGTATAATTTCTCCGAATTCCTTTGAATTTCTCGATGTGATTCTTGCAACTTTTGTTGAAGATCCCCAATCATGGCGGACATCTTATCTCGCAAAACTAGAGAATTTCGATCATAAACAAAACTATCCTCCCATCCTTGTGATTGTCCACTTACATACCCGTCATAAGGTTGTTGATATGTATGAGAATATCCATAATGTTCTGTAGGAATTTGATCATAGCCAAAAGATTGGTTTTGATTGTATCCTAAGGATGGTTGGAAGTTGCCATAATGTTGAGGTTGAAAACCGTATTGATTGTTGTAATATGCTTGCTCTTGTCCACCGTACATGGAAAACCGACACCTGAAATAAGATTCAAAAACCAAGTTAGATACGAAATAGAATCCAACAAAGCAAGAATAAAGCAAAAAGAAAAATAAAAACAACTAAAATCATCCGTTGCTCCCCGACAACGGCGCCAAAATTTGATGCGTGTCGTAACCACAACAAATTAATTAATACTTTACTACCTAATTAACAAGTAATATAGGGTAGTCAAGGTCGATCCCACGAGGAGCACGAGATTCTAGTTGTAAAATTTGTCACGAAAGGGGGGTGTAAAAAGCAAAATAAAATAAACAAAGCAATTAAAAGATAAAGTTGAAAGCAATAAGAGAGACAAGATCAAGGAATCCTTCTTCGTTACGAAACAATGAATCAAGTTATGTTCTTTTCTACTTGTTATTAGTCACAAATTATCACCAACCGTAGGATAGCAGCTAGATCAGTGCTAAACTCCTAAATCCCTTGTATCACCGGATACGGAAGTTCTCGACTACCGGATTCTATTTACCAAACCACCTAGTAGTAGATCACTCTAGATGTAATTTAAATAAATGCATTAAGATTTATGAACTTATTAGGTTAATATTAGTAGTTGGACTCTTAGATCAAGGTCTACTTGCTAACGTTGTTTTCACACACAATTGCTCCACGGAATCCCTCCGCAAGGTCTCGTGTTTGCTACTTATGTAAATAGTTAAGAAACGATTACTTATCCCCTAACTTTCACTAGCTTTAGATCAAATTAACAAATCAATTTAGTTGGCCACCCAAACAATCTATCAATCAATCATGAATGTCATTAAGATCATTCATATTAGTAAAAACAAACGATAATCATGTGAAAACTTCAAGATAGAATTGAAAAACAAAAAACTCAAATCATATATTAAGAACTAGGAATTCATCCTCAATCAATAAATTAACTACTCATGTTAAAGAGTTCACACAAAGAATAAGAAAAGAAGAGTGTTGTGTGTGTAGAGATGTGTATGTAAAAGATGTAGAAAACTTCTCTATTTATAGGCTTCAATATTCTCCAAATCTTCCAAGGAATAGAATCCTTTTCCTTTAGCCATTCAATTTCCAAATTCAAGTCTTCCTCAACTCTTCATCTTCTCTTTCCAAATTTGAGCCAAATTCTCCATCCAATTCCAAGCCCAAGTCTTCACACCCATGAGAGAGGTCCATAGAAAATTCTGGAATTTTTGCTCGCCGAAAAACTGGGATTATGGCCGGAATTCGGCCGGAAAAAGTCGTCGCCGGCCACCTGAAAATTCACCTCCGCTGATGGAATATTCCGTCAAGATTAATTCTGATTAATCGTTGACTAACGGTCATTGATGATTGACCGGATCAAAGTACGAGTCACCGAGTTAGCCATCTAACTCAACCGAGTCGAGGATAGTGGGTCACTAGGCCAAAGTTGCACAAGCTATCTTGGTGTGCATTTTGCAGTTGTGTAGTGCTATCGATCCACGGCCAAAATGGCCCTACTTTCTTCACAGTTTCAAACTTCTCTTCTCTTCATCCAGATGCTGACCTCAATACCCTAAGCATTCATCTAAAATCCCAAACAACCAATCCACCGCAATCAATAGTTCCATTACTCCTTCCCTGTATCTCCATCTCAGCTGCCATTTCCTCAAGCCATTCAGTGACAGCATCAACTATGGCTCAAACCATCAATGTCTGAGTTGCACTCCCACTGCCACAAGCCATATTCTACAAGCAGCACCACAACTCAGCTTCAGTTCATTGCCTCTGCCATCTCTGTGCACCTGCACCAGTTCCAACTCCACATACATATGCAATTTATCCCATTGCAACTCAACCCCAAAAGCTGTTTGCTCTGCCGCAATCTGTAGTTGAACCCTAGGCATTCTTGAATCACCACCGAGATCAAACTCGTAAATCATCATCACCGCAATCTCCCTCGTGCTTGCCCCGAACCACCAATAATTGCTCCAACAGAGTCATTGCCGCCACAGATTCTCGCAATGCTATCTCGTGGCTTTATGTCCATAAGTCTTGAACCACCAATAACCCCTGCCATGCCATTATTCACGACTCATAAGTTACATCCTCTTGGTGGAGCACCTTCCACACACTCATTTCCCTGCAACATGAATTTGAGACCAACCCAATTTCAACACAATAAACCCATACATTCAAATCATCTCGTAACTCAATCACCACTCGGTTTAGTCCCCGCTTCATCCAATTGCTCATAATTCAACCTCAGAACAACATGACTACACAATGACCACCAACATTTCATTACCCATTTCGCTCAGAACCAACATTTGTATCTCAATCCACAAATCAGCTCATTCCCTTCTCGCAGCTTTGCACGACTCCATGATCCACCATATGACCCGCAATCCTGCACCAGCAATTCCTCTACCAATTGCACCAAGACTCGCCCGACCTTCACATCCACTAACCTCATCAATCTCACAAAGACCACAAGCTCGTCCGAGCCGCTCGTAATCACCTCTGTTCATCGCCTTGAACCCTCGATTTCATCCCCTCTTTCCGATTTCAACCCTTTCCAGCTCAATTAAACTCATAGAACTTTTCACTTAGCTTAAATACGCAGCAATTTCTCGGTCTTAAACTCATCATTAAACCCCAACATTTCCCATGAATTTCTTCATCTGCTGTAGCTTCATAATCACCACCGATTCGCTCTCCTTACATGATTCAATTTCTCATTCTTCTCTCAAGCAAAGAACGTCGCAATATCGAACCCATTTCTTCCCTGCTTCTCGATCTCAATTGATTTCAGCAAACCCTAAGTTCCTTCCTCTCCAACATCGATCTCTATCAAGAAAGCAATCGATCCCATGAATTTCTCATGAACTAACAAAGCAGCCGAGTTCATCTCCTTCATCACTCGTCTCGCCGCATCATCTCAGTCGATTCTCACTTCCATCTCTCGGTTTAACAAAGAAAGAATGGCTGCTCTCTCTTGATCTCAGTTCTGGGAAAATGATTGAGAAAGAAACAATCTTCTCAATTTTAGGGTTGTAACGATTTGGGGTTGGTTTGTTACACCCCAGGGATAGGTACCACCCTCTAAATGATAAGGGCCATCCTACTTGGAAACCCCCTTAACCTCTGCGGGCCTGGCTTTAGTACTCCTCCAAATTGGGTCGCCCCTTAACCTCAGCTGGGCTCCATATATCAATCGCCTGTAAAATGACCTTTTTGCCCTTTTTGCTCAAATTGGGTGATTTCTTCTTCTTTTCCTCCGTGTGACTCCAAAGTAGCTATAAAACTCAAAACAACGCGTAAAATACATAATTTACAAGAAAAATAGCAAAGAAAGCATAAACTACTAGATAGTAAATACGGTGTATTCTACACCTATCACTCGACCACACAAGTTCGCCACCTGACGCATGGCAACTTGCGGCCCAAAGCCAAAACACACGGTTTGCACCTAAACCCTAATTTGGCCGCGCCTACTCTATGGCAAAGCCATGCTCAACGCTGGCTGCTAAAACGGAAGGTTGCAATAATCAACAACTAATTCTTCCCTCTGAGATGCGGATCTCGACCGTTCAAGTTCGCCACCTAACTTGCGGACCAAAGCCAAAACATCACGGTTTGCATATAAACCCCAAATTTGGCCGCGCATATTCTTTGGCAAAGCCATGTCGACTCTACCATGGCCACTGGAATGCCACCATGCCACACGTAACACCTTACTACACGTTTTCCCATAAAAACACTCGAGACATCTAACACATGTCACAAACTGGGGGATGCTCATAGAGGGTATTGGTTTGGCGGTTTACAGCGTGCGGCGTACACTACGCCCGTTACATGAAAGTGTCATAAGAATAAGGCGTTTAGTAAATACAGGGAGTAATGGTGAAACGATTTCCTTCATTATGGAACATCAATTCTAGGCGTTACCGGTTACCACCTCCTCCCATTTACTCATTTGTTTCTATTTCTTACAAGACCAGAGTACGTTTCACTTGGACTTGTATAAATATGTCTTACCTATTTCCACCGAACGACAAGTTTTGGTCAGGAGCATACAACACTCAGAAACCACTTGCTAGCTTTCCCATCTGTTAGCTTTCACTTTCTGATACAAGTCAAAAAAACTACTCTTCCAGAATCAACTATTCTGGTCTCAACACTTTCTTCGCTTCCCTCCCTAAAACCAACCCTTCTCATTCACTTTGTGACCGAAGCAAGTCTGGAACGGCCATTTCTTGGTTTAGGCCGGATTTGTACAGATTGATATCTCGAATCTAAAGTACTCCCTTGCAGTACATTGTTTAGGGTTTAGACTCAGTTTCTCACCCACTCACGCGAAATTACCGAAATCAGCAGAAACCGTTTTCACCCTCAAACAATTGGCGACCATAGTGGGAGGATTGATCTTTCGGTCACGCTGTCAATTTTCAACTCTCAATCTCATCGTTTGACTTAGATCTCGGAACGGTAGCAACAAATGATCCGCTCAGGGATCAACGACCCGATTACTGTGCGTAATACGTTGAAACCAAACACCGTTTTATTCCCAAGTTTCATCCCATACTTTCCCCCGTCATGCAACATTTACGGTTTCATAATTTTCCTAGATGATTTGCTACCTACACTTGCAACTTAGACTTTAACATATCAAAAGACCATTATCCCAAAATAATCCAAAAACTCTTATAAAAAGCAATCATCTATCAATCCAAAAAGAAGAAAAAAAAACCCGAACCATGAACTAGACGTTTCTTTGCCTTTCAAAAAAAAAAAAACTAAGGAAAGGATTTTCAGAAAAGTAACACGCTCAAGGAAAATCACTCAACAACGGCTCGTTCTTCTCGGAGAAAACATTCTTCATGCTTTGAAGGGCCGCCTGATTCAGTTTCAACTCCTGAGATAACTTCTCCAGCTCCTGGGAAAACTTATCGACTTCTGTTGCCTGGCGATTAATCGAATCCGCAGAAGGACCATCAACCGTTTCAGCTTGCAGACTTTGGATCTCAGAAAAGCCCTTGCAGAACCAGGAGACATTAAACTCAAAGTCTACACACATATCCCGGTGAAACTTCCAGCTTGAGATCACATCTCCGTAAACAGTGTGACCAGTCACGTTGCACATATGGTGAATTGAAGATAAAGCTTCTTCCACACGCTTGACCAATGCAAATCGGCTAGTGAGCTTCTTGGTCGTGGCGGTATGTTCGTATTTTTCCCATATCCTGGTATAAAACTTTGCATGCTTGGCTGGCACACTGAAGCCTCCAACCAACACATGGTCTTCGTGGGGAGTCAAATATGGAGGCACGAAAATGGCGCCCGCAACTGAATCTGCGACCGGCAAAGGATTCCTGACCACGACCGTACCAATGGTCGCCGAAGTACTTTCCACCATCTAGGTTTCACCATTATCAACGTCCATCTCCGAGCCACCTATAGGCGCGGCTTCCACGGCTGGACCTTCATTGTGGCGAGTCTCCACCTCAAGACCCTCTTTAGAAACAATCCCCTCCTGCAACATTACGATTTAGTTTTTACTCAAAAAAAAAAGGGCAAAAAAAAGAAGAGGAACGCATAAACTTACCGAATCATCTGCGGATTCGCCGGAGGAAGACTCGGTGTCACCTTCGAAAGCACTTTCATCATCACCGATGGATCCCGATCTTTCTTCTTCCTCGGATTCTTCTACATCTTCAGGAGACTTAGTAGCCGATTTCTGACTATGCGCGAGTTTGGCAAAGGGGTTTGCGATGTCAAGGCCCTGAATCGGAAAAGAAAACATGTTTAGCAACGAAACAGAAGATTTGTGTGAATCAGTCAAATAAAGAAGGAGCTGCCCATACCCGTGTGTTAAAAGAACTGAAAGTCACGAGAGCCGACGAATCCGTCTGGAAACCACCCGCACGGTTCTTAGACCTTTGCTCATTTTTCTGAGAACTGTCGGGATATTTTCGCTTAGCAGTAGAAGGCTCCCTCAATAGTGGATGTTCTGCTAAAGTCACAGAGGAAGGCCTGTCGCGGGTATTCTCCACAACATCGCCCGCAAACCCGTGGATGGCAAGAAACTCATCCTGCCAGAACTTTTTGTACCTAGGGGTTGTCATTGGATTTCGATCTGGGAGCAGGAAAGGAATGCTCTTACCAGGCGCGAGAACATCGGCGTTAAGAACAGCTGGCAACAGTTCTTCCTACGCAACCGACTGACGAATAAATGGGACCCCTTGGTCAAAACCCATATGCCGAGCCGCCCTGTCGATATTATAAGGGACCGCTTTACAACATCCCCGAAAGAAAGATGGCACGTGTCCATGGATACAACTCCGCATAAATACGACTTCTCTAACACTTGTATTCTCCCCGGACGAAAGCAAAGTCAAGTTCGGAGCAACAGCAAAAGTGTTCGGCTGAACTATGGACGCGTGAACTGGAGCCCCGGGACAAAAATTAACAGAATAGACATTATCAAGAAAATCAATGAGCTTCACTCCAGATCTTGGACGCCTATTAGACCAACGCAGAATTCGAGAGCCGCCGCAAGACTCGGGAAGCGGAGCCAACGGTTTAGGAGCGTACTTTGCGAAATGCTCCCACAACCATGCCTGGAGGAAAGCAACGTGAACATACGAGTCTACCTTCAAATAACCATTTGAAACATACATATCCGCAACCAGATGATCCAAATGGGTGTACAAAGAACCAAGAAACAAGCCCCCAATGGGAAGAACGAGCCTTTCGCCAGTTTGATGGCAAATTTAATAAGCCACCGCCTTATCTCCTTCTTTCCAGAGCCGCCATCAAAAATATCTCTGGACAGCCACAGAGTTAAAAACGCGGCAACATGGAGAGTGTCATCTAATTCTAGGTCCACCACCGGCTCATCAGGGAACCACTCAGACACCCACCAGCTATAGAAGCACTTCGTCTCGTGATCCTTTCGGACGAACCCTTTTGACTTCTCGACAAGGGAGGCACATATATCCTCTTCATCATCAGACAACGTGATATCAAGATTCCATGTTATAGGAAGGTTCAGCAAGACGGCTACGCTCTCTAAAGAGATGGTCATTTCTCCCCACCTGCATATGGCAGTATGAGTATCTGGACACCATCTGGAGAAAAAACGTGATCAAACCCTGGATGTCTTTCCTAACTTGAAGTGTTGCAGAAGGCGTGACAGCTCCAACAATCTGCGCCTTGGTCAAATTGGCCCTCACGCGGTCTTGACCTATCATGAATTGCATCCACTTATCTAAAGAACGCAACGGGCTCTGACAAATTTTGAAGTCGATGGGAGAAGCAGGATATTCTTTCCTCTGCAGACAAAATCGCATTATGCGCCCTGGCTGAACCGACTGGACCTCTCCTTCATTTTCTGAACCAGTCAAAAGAACCGCCACATACTTGGGATGGGTTTTCCTAGGTGAAGAAGACATTGTAAAAATTCATCATCCGCATTTGGCTTGGAGTTGCTAACGTTCTTGATGCAGGTTGCAAGGTTCTTCCCAGGTGACATCTTAACAGAATTCCTTATGCTATTGAAGTAACTACAATAAAACAAAACGAAGAATTATTACCTCGAAGAAAAAGCATACATAAAGTATTACCAAGATCGGTTACGAACAATAACGTGTTTGTCGCGGAAATTTATCTTTTGCCACACGTCACGACATTCATGACTAGGAAAATGGGGACTGATGCTACCCAACGAGGCATATGTAATGTCAAGGGAAATACGCTATTGGTCGAAATCAGATAGTACCGCGGGAAGCATGCGAAGTCACGGAAAGTAAAACCCAGGTCAAGTCATGCTCTATCATGAAAATACGCTCGCAACCAAGGGAGGAATATTTTCACACGTCCACAAAAGGGAAAGGCAACCTTGAAGCTAGGTTTTCACGAGAAGAAAACTGATAACAGCAACCTACTCATGCACGCATGTTTTGTATAATACTTGGTTTTCTTACTATCAGCATGGCGACTAATATTGTTATGATACTGCTAGCAAGGAAGAATCATTCATACAAAAATAAAATAAAAATTATGGGTTCACGGAGTGTATATCTACGGCTAGGGATTGCACCGACAAAATAAAAAGAGAAAAAAGAAGCCTTGGAGTACATACCTGGAATGTTAGCTCGTTTTACTACTACCACTCTTCCGCTAGCACAAAGACGTGAGAACAAGGATGAAAAATAAAATAAAAGGAGAACAACCCTTTTATAGGAGTAATATTCTTTTGAAATTCGATTAAGGAAAGGATTCCCTATTTTAAGACACGAATAAGAAAATGCAATCGGGCCCTCAAGGATAAGTCTCACGATGCCCAAAAGTCCGCGCCATGCCTTACCTCACGATACCCCAGCAATCCGCGCCACGCCAGCGTCCAAGTCGCGCCCGCGCCGAGCCAAGCCGAGTCGCGCGCGCCGAGCCAAACCAAGTCGTGCCCGAGCCAAGCCGCCCCAAGCCAAGCTACGCCAAAACCGAGCCGAGCCGCGCCCGAGCTGCGCCAAGCCAAATCCCATTCCTATCCACGCCAACAACTCGATAAGCCAACGCCTCCACATTCCTTAACCCAGCCAAGATGACGCGTGGCCAAACCAAGCCAACATCCTGCAGCAATCGCATTTACTATTTCACGGTCTAGCCAATAACGACGCGAGCATAATTCATGCAAGGTCGCCGACACAAGGATCACGAAATTCAGAACACTCTCGAAAAAGGTTAGATGAATCTTCTTAGTCATCTTTCATGACCCGCTGTTTGGCAAACCATGCTAGCCACGTCTCTGCGCCAAGGCATGCCAACCAAGTGTAACCGTACCCAAACATGTACATTTTTTTGTTCAACAATAGTTAACCAAATGGTTATCCATATGAGCACTTTCATATCAACCATATTCTTTTTCACCATAACTAGTTCAAATGACTCAAATGAACTAGTTAGAGAGTTGTTCAATTGCTTAGATCTTATACAAGTATACAAGACATAATCGAAGCAAAAACGATTTGATTCACTCGAATCGATTCATGAACTTTATAGCCACGGTTTGCAAACTTGCATTCTTTAGTTAATATAAGTATAAGTTCACGAATAATCATTTTTAGATATAACCAACCTAAGTACGCGGACTAGGTACGCGGACTTAAGTACCCGGAATAAGCTTGTAACAAGTTTACAAACTCCAGCTGATTTTCACGGGAAGAGAACCTCCGACAGTACGCGGACTGGGTTCGTGGACTCTTGTTCCGGTTTTCCTGAGCAGCAAAGTACACAGATTTCGGTTCAAGGAATAAGGACTTATACATGTATGCGTTTCCACACAATGCTTATATCCAACAATGGTTATATAATCTAAACTCTCATTTCAATCATTGAAACATTCTTAGAGGACGTTATATAGTTGTTATTCACAAACTATTTTTCGTCAAATCCATTTTCAAGTAATTGAAACATAACATGACTTTCGTCACTAGGTAAAGATGAACTTGGCCAAAGCGAAAGCTTACCAACACATATTTTGAGAGATAGATAAGCGAGATAAACTTGGCTCGAAAATAGCAAATGTGTATAATTAAAGTCTATATAGCAAAACGACTTTTATCTCAAGATAGGAGATAGAGTAGATATACTTTTGAGTGATAGATAAGTTCAAGTTTCCACATACCTTTTAGTCGATGAAGTTCCACCGGTTCCTTGAGTAGCTCTTCATCTTGTATGATGATCGCCATGGAGTTCTTGAGCTCAACTACACTTTTTATCCTAGTCCGATACTTAGCTATAGTAGACTAGAAATCAAGACTTATAGTTTTGATCACTAACATTGACAAACATGCTTGAGATAGCAACGCATGCGAGTTCGAACGAGCAGTGCTCTAACATGATTCACTCGAATCAATTCATAAACATCATAGCCACGGTTTGCAAAAGATTGCGTTCCTTATTATATAATATAAATATTTTAGTTCATGAACAAACCGATTTCAGAAAGTAACCTACTTAAGTATGAAAACGTGTACGCATACCTAAGTAGCCAGGCCGAATTTGGTTACGCCAGTACGCGTACGGGTACGCATACCAATTCACATTCCAAACTCCAGCAGAAATTTACGGAAACCAAACTTCCGCCAGTACGCGTATGTGTACGCATACCTAGGTTCCGGACTTACAACAACCAACCAGTACGCGTACATGTATGCATACTCAGGTTCCCGGTTTTGGATTTTTACACAAATGTTAATACACACTATGTTTATATCCAAACATGGTTACTTGTTCTAAACTTTCATTTCAATCATTGAAACTTTCTTAGAGGATGACAATAGTTGTTATCCACAGACTATTAGCATCAAAGCGATTTTCAAGTTATTGAAATAATCAATATGACTTTCGTCAAGAGTAAAGATGAACTTGGTTAAAGCGAAAGCTTACCAACACATATTTCGAGAAATAGATAAGTGAGTTAAACTCAGATCGAAATAGCAAATGTGTATAATTGAAGTCTATATAGCAATACGACTTTTGTATCAAAATAGAAGATAAAATAGATAGACTTTTGAGTGATAGATAAGTTCAAGTATCCACATACCTTTTGTTGATGAAGTTCCACAAGTTCCCTTGAGTAGTTCTTCGTCTTCATTCGATGAACGTCGTGGAGTCTAAAGCTCAACTACACTTAATATCCTAATCCGAGACTTAGCTATAAGTAAACTAACAATCAAGACTTATAGTTTTGGAAACTAAAATTGACTAACAAGCTTGAGATAACAACGCTTGCGAGTTCTATGATAGACACATTTTTTGTGTCTGAATTGTCCTCAGTGTTAGTATTGTTGGAACTCGATTTTTGTACTAATATTGTGTTTTTATGTATTTTTAGGTATTTTTGGAAATAAATATTTTTTGGAAAAATCGGCTCGAAAAGTTGCGCGGAACACCCCGGAGGACATTTGCTATTCGGACTCCCACTTTGGATAAGGGGTAACCTAATTACTAAGGGGCACCTCAGTTGGGCACCTGCTATTCGCACCCCTGGTTTGGTTAGGGGGACAACCATCTTCTCCGTTTGAAATCTTCTTTTGGCGGGAAAACTGTTTTTAAAGGAACAAAATTAGGGTTTGCGATTTGGGTGAATTTTAACGAGATTCAATGGCTGAGAATAATTGGGTTTGCTCTAATTAACCTAACAGGCCTGGTAATGGGTTTGGTTTCGATTAAAATTGGTCGGAATTGCCGTTGGAAGAAAACAGGGCGAGTACGTGTGCTGTCGAGATAATCACGGGTTTGTACGAGTTTTTCTCGTGTTTGGATAGATATTGGTCGCTGTAGAAGCGTGGAGGATATAAATAAGGATGTTTAACAGCTGCAAACACGTGAAGAAGTAAAACAGAGTAAGAAATCTCGATTATTTCCGTTTAGAAAAGAGAAGATATTCTCGCATTAAACCGAGATTATTTGAAGGATGTCGAGTATAAATAGTCTGTTGAGGTAGCAGCGGAGCGGATGGAGAGTTCGGGAGCAGTTTAGAGCATCATAGAGGTGAGAAATCGCGAGTTGCAGAGCATATTTTTCTGCTCTAGTGGAAGACGAAGAAAACGAAGAACAGACGGCCAAAAACCGTCGTTCTTCAACAGTGCTAACGACTCGCCTATGTGGGTCGTAATATAGAAGGCAGACTTAAAATTTCCTCAACAACAACACTTTACATGTATCGTTCTCTGTAACAGTCCATTTGTAACAATTAAAACTGTTACAAATCAGGCTTTTCATCTCTTCTCCCTTGTTCATCATTTGTAAACCATTTTTGAGCATTAATAATGATTTTTGAGCAAGTTTACACCATGATGAGCTAGAACCCATCACTGGGACAACGGAGGAAGCAACTTTTCATGATTGTGGTAAATGAATTAATTCTTTATTTGACTTTTTGCATAGATTTAATTGTTTTATGATTTCTATTAATTATCTGTTATTTTGTCTGATGTCGCATGCTTAGTTTAAATTACTTTTGATGCGTCATGCTTACGACTTACAGATAATGTTTTATGAAATCTATTTTTGGCAGAAAATTAGAGTCACAACTTCTTTTGTTTGATCTTTATTGTCTAGAGTTATTGACTGAACCACAAGAATATGAAAAGTAGTGAAATCCTGCGTCCTAGTGACTCTTCATCCTGTGACATTGTATATATTTTTCTTTTATTTTCTTTTATTAATTCTTAAAATCAATCTCGTCAAGTCCGAGTGAACGACAACCCTTTTATTACTACAACATCATTGAAAATAATCATCAATTTTTGGCGCCGCCGACGCAGACTTGTGTATAGATTTGTTTTTAGGTTTTATTATTAATTTTTTTTATTATTATTTTTGTTCTTTTTTACGCGTTTTGGTATTTCTGTTTGCTTTCAGATTTGGAGTGGAGCGAAAGAAAAAGGGAAAGTGCTGAAAAGAAAAGCAAAACCAAAATAGGAAAGAAAAGAGAGATCCGAACGGAGTGAAGAAAAAAATTTTGTATATAGTGTAATTATTTTTTTTTTTATTTTTTTTTAGAAACTGTAATTAGGTAATTATTTTTGGACTTTTTAATTTTTTTTGGACTTTATTTTTGGACTTTTGGACATTATTAATTTTAAACCCTAAGGAAGAGTAATTTAAATATAAACTGCACAGGGAAGGACGGTGATTACGATATCACCTCGGCCCCTCGGGTTAGTACACGACATAGGAGTCGTGGCCCGAGTCGACTTCGACGGTTCATCCCCCGTCTAGAACGGGAGGTAAGAATTCTAAACACCCGCGAATCCCACGTCGGCGGGTTTCTTGGATGATTTTGTATGCATATATGTTGAGGTATTGAAAACGGCTGCTTTAATTTCCTAGTAAAGGGCAAGGACTGGCCATACAAGATAAGGGTTCGGATTTCATCACCGTTCTCTTCTTGCCCGCCTAAGGAAAACAAAACCAAACGCGAACCTAAGCTTAAAATACTGACTAGAACGAGACCGATAGGGTAACGAGCTTAATAGGAAAGTCATTCGAAAAATATTGGTTACTCTTAAAGCATACTTCGAAGTTCATGATGGTTTCTATGAGATGAATGCGTGACTGCGCCGCCTTGTAATGCGGTGAGGCCTTGGGTATCAAAGCTCCACGCATCTTCCCTCGCCTCTATTCAGCTTACTTAAACTCGGATTGATTCCAGAGGGGTTTGCTCAGATTGTAACGAATTCCCTTTCGAAGGATTAGAAGCTGGTCTAGAAACAATCTAAGTGGAGCCATCATGCTTTTTGTTTGCTAGAAATCAGTAGGTTTGTTTTGGTCGAGTCAGCCTTGTTTGTGTTTGTGTAGAATTCCCTTGCAGTTAGGATGTCAAAATGGTATTATAATAACCATCACAATGAATATGAATATCCAACTGAACATTATGGACATCACTCTTTTTATGACCATAGTGTGAATAGTGGTTGGGAACGCCAACCTTTGGAAGGTTATGGGTCATACCATGGTGAGCCCAATTACTATCCACATGTGCATCGGTCATTCGAGCAAGAAGATTATAGTAATAGTTCTTCGTATCTAGAGGATACAATCAAACTTTTGAAAAGTAGTCCTTATTATGATCCTTCTGTTCCTCTTCCTTCTCTAGAAGATATCCTCAATAGATTAACTCAAAACTTAGATCCAACACTAAGGGAACTTTCTTTGGAGGAGACCCTTGAGAGGATAGCTGAGTCGACACGTAGACTTGAGTTAGAGACGAATGAAAGTATTGCTCGAAATAACTTGAATTTCCAATATAGTGTATCCAATAATACCTTTGATAATGAAGATAGTTATTCACATAATCAAGAAGA
>JAJJWW010015293.1:0-24738 GCA_023531295.1 Papaver armeniacum
GCGATCCAACAAAGTATTATGAAGATTATTCTTCAAAGTCTTAATTTCTTGTTCCAAGGATGCTCGCGATATCGTATCGGAACAAAGAATTTACCCAAAGACTCAAAACGCTAGATTTGGTGGGATCGGTGGAGGCTTTTTAACATCATTCATAGTATATGATAAAATTTTAAAAGCTATATCCATCCCTTCTAAATTTTCTTTGCTAAGAGAGATAGATTTTGAGGGAGAAGAAATAGTAGAGGAAGAAGGAAAAGTTGAGTCACCCATAGTTATAAGACCGCCAATTGGAGAGACCTGATCAATAGGTGGAGGCGAGGTAAAAGTAAAAGTAGGAATAGGCATGTCCTGAAGAATTTCATTCGCAGAAAATTCAGGGGTTGATTTATCCTGCGATGACATTGTAGGGAATGGTACATTATCTTGAGAAGAAGAAATGGGACTATCTTGCGAAGAAATCGTTGCAGTAGGAGATTTGCCTTGCGAAGACATCGTAGGGAAAGAAGAATGCTTGAATCCCGAAAAAGGAACAGTTGGAGAGCGACAGAGGCATCAAATTTATTATGGCGAGATCTTTTGGGAGATCTATCATCATTCTTATCATCCTGCGAATAATAAATCAACCGAGAAACAGAGGCAATAAAATTGCTATCAAAGGAGTAAATATTTCTAAAAATACCTTACTACTCGCAGGTTGTTTTTTTGGAAGCCAGAGACTTCAGTTGCGAAGAAGATTTTGGTTGCGAACCAGTGGGGATGTTAGGGTTTACCACGGTATATTTTGAGCTGGGTTTGTTCTTGCTGAAACAAAAATGGCGAAAGAAATATCAAAAGAAGAACAAAATCAAGATGAAGTAATTTCAACAAGGAAGATCAATCAAGAGAATAATCAAAATCAATGAAAATAACAAACCTGGATGCCATGAAACGATAACGGAAAGATAATAAAAAGAAGAGGATGAAGATGAATAGCAGGAAATAGTTATAGACGATGAAGAAGATATAGAAGAAGAGAAGGAATGTTTTTTATGCAGTTTTCCTTTAAATAGAAGAAAAAGGGTGACCGGTTAACATTAAATATACCGGTAGAAAGAGTAATTTTAGACACGTGTAAACGGTCATCCCAAGATTCAAGGAATCAAATTTCTGTGGGAAGTTGAAGATATATTACTTCTTGTTCACTTCGCAAAGCTTGAACTTCGCAAAGAATAGAGGCACGTACTTTTCAAGTCCAGTATTCTTTCGCTCGTTCCTTCATCAACAAATGTCAAAGATCACCACAATAACAAATTTTCCTTAAAAATCGCTCTCCAAGCGATATTCAAGGAAAAAGAGGCAAGATGTAGGACCAGAATGTCGCGACAACAATATTTCGTGAGATCAATAAACAACTGCATCGCGAAGGAGTCGCATGGAGGTAAATAAATGACGTAATAGATGACGACAGTCAGAACATGAGGAAAGTGTGAAGACTTGGCGAGATTTAAGAGTGTCGCGAAGGCAAACAGTTGTACATTCGCGAGCATTCGCGAGACGTTTCCGAAAATAAGGGACAGTATAGCTGTCATCCACTATGTAATACCCTATATAAAGGGTCGAGTAAGTCTGTTATGGGAGAGGTCTTTTTGAATTGTGAAACAAGTCATTAGGAGAGAGAAAGTAAAGAGTGATTGTAATTTCTTTAGCTTTGTTCTACATTTCTTTGTAAATCTTTCAAGAAAACAATTAATAAAACACATCATTGTTCATCTTCAAATGGATTGATTAAACAGATTTGAGTGAGGGGTGTAGTGTGGGAAATCCTGCAACTACATTGGGCATGGGCATGAAAGCACAAGCCTACGGTCTTGGGCATCTCAAAATTGATCCTAGGCATGTCAAATTTAAACTTGGTCATGTCAAATAGAATCTTGGGCATGGGCATGAAAGCACAAGCCTACGGTCTTGGGCATCACAAAATTGATCCTAGACATGTCAAATTTAATCTTGGGCATGGGAATGAAAGCACAAGCCTACGGTCTTGGGCATCTCAAAATTGATCCTACACATGTCAAATTTAAACTTGGGCATGTCAAATTGAATCTTGGGCATGGGCATGAAAGCACAAGCCTACGGTCTTGGCCATCTCAAATTGATCCTAGACATGTCAATTTTAAACTTGGGCATGTCAAATTGAATCGTGGGCATGGGCATGAAAGCACAATCCTACGGTCTTGCGAATCTAAAAATTGATCCTAGACATGTCAAATTGAATCTCGGGCATGGGCATGAAAGCAAAAGCCTACGGTCTTGGGAATCTAAAAATTGATCATAGGAATATCAAATTGAATCTTGGGCATGGGCATGAAAGCACAAGCCTACGGTCTTGGGCATCTCAAAATTGATTCTAGACATGTTTAATTTAAACTTGGGCATGTCAAATTGAATCTTGGGAATGGGCATTAAAGCACAATCCTACGGTCTTGGGCATCTCAAAGTTGATCCTAGACATGTCAAATTTAAACTTGGTCATGTCAAATTGAATCTTGGGCATGGGCATGAAGCACAAGCCTACGATCTTGGGAATATAAAAATTGATCCTAGGCATCTCAAATTGAATTGTGGGCATGGGCAAGAAAGCACAAGCCTACGGTCTTGGGAATCTAAAAATTGTTCCTAGGCATCTCAAATTGAATCTTGAGCATGTCAAATTGAATTTTGGGCATGGGCATGAAAGCATAATCCTACGGTCTTGGGCATCTCAAAATTGATCCTAGACATGTCAAATTTAAACTTGGGCATGTCAAATTGAATCTTGGGCATGAGCATGAAAGCACAAGCCGACGGTCTTGGGAATCTAAAAATTGATCCTAGACATGTCAAATTGAATCTCGGGCATGGGCATGTAAGCAAAAGCCTACGGTCTTGGGAATCTAAAAATTGATCTTAGGAATCTCAAATTGAATCTTGGGCATGGGCATGAAAGCACAAGCCTACGGTCTTGGGCATCTCAAAATTGATCCTTGACATGTCAAATTTAAACTTGGGCATGTCAAATTGAATCTTGGGAATGGGCATTAAAGCACAATCCTACGGTCTTGGGCATCTCAAAATTGATCCTAGACATGTAAAATTTATACTTGGTCATGTCAAATTGAATCTTGAGCATGGGCATGAAAGCACAAGCCTACGGTCTTGGGATTCTAAAAATTGATCCTAGGCATCTCAAATTGAATCTTGGGCATGGGCATGAAAGCACAAGCCTACGGTCTTGGGCATCTAAAAATTTATCCTAGACATGTCAAATTGAATCTCGTGCATGGGCATGAAAGCAAAAGCCTACGGTCTTGGGAATCTAAAAATTGATCATAGGCATCTCAAATTGAATCTTGGGCATGGGCATGAAAGCACAAGCCTACGGTCTTGCGCATCTTAAAATTGATCCTAGACATGTCAAATTTAAACTTGGGCATCTCAAATTGAATCTTGGGCATGAGCATGAAAGCACAAAACTACGGTCTTGGGAATCTAAAAATTGATCCTAGACATGTCAAATTGAATCTCGGGCATGGGCATGAAAGCAAAAGCCTATGGTCTTGGGAATCTAAAAATTGATCTTAGGAATCTCAAATTTAATCTTGGGCATGGGCATGAAAGCACAAGCCTACGGTCTTGGGCATCTCAAAATTGATCCTAGACATGTCAAATTTAAACTTGGGCATGTCAAATTGAATCTTGGGAATGGGCATTAAAGAACAATCCTACGGTCTTGAGCATCTCAAAATTGAACCTAGACATGTCAAATTTATACTTGGTCATGTCAAATTGAATCTTGGGCATGGGCATGAAAGCACAAGCCTACGGTCTTGGGAATCTAAAAATTGATCCTAGGCATCTCAAATTGAATCTTGGGCATGGGCATGAAAGCACAAGACTACAGTCTTGCGCATCTTAAAATTGATCCTAGACATGTCAAATTTAAACTTGGGCATGTCAAATTGAATCTTGGGCATGGGCATTAAAGCACAATCCTACAGACTTGGGCATCTCAACATTGATCCTAGACATGTCAAATTTAAACTTGGGCATGTCAAATTGAATCTTGGGCATGGGAATCTCAAAATTGATCCTAGACATATCAAATTTAAACTTGGGCATGTCAAATTGAATTTTGGGCATGGGCATGAAAGCATAATCCTACTGTCTTGGGCATCTCAAAATTGATCCTAGACATGTCAAATTTAAACTTGGGCATGTCAAATTGAATCTTGGGCATGGGCATGAAAGCACAATCCCACGGTCTTGGGCATCTCAAAATTGATCCTAGACATGTCAAATTTAAACTTGGGCATGTCAAAATGAATCTTGGGCATGGGCATGAAATCACAAGCCTACGGTCTTGGGCATCTCAAAATTGATCCTAGACATGTCAAATTTAAACTTGGGCATGTCAAATTGAATCTTCGGCATGGGCATGAAGGCACAAGCCTACAGTCTTGGGCATCTCAAAATTGATCCTAGACATGTCAAATGAATCTCGGGCATAGGCATGAAAGCAAAAGCCTATGGTCTTGGGAATCTAAAAATTGATCATAGGCATCTCAGATTGAATCTTGGGCATGGGCATGAAAGCACAAGCCTACGGTCTTGCGCATCTCAAAATTGATCCTAGACATGTCAAATTTAAACTTGGGCATGTCAAATTGAATCTTGGGCATTGGCATTAAAGCACAATCCTACGGACTTGGGCATCTCAAAATTGATCCTAGACATGTCAAATTTAAACTTGGGCATGTCAAATTGAATCTTTGGCATGGGCATGAAAGCACAAGCCTACAGTCTTGGGCATCTCAAAATTGATCCTAGACATATCGAATTTAAACTTGGGCATGTCAAATTGAATTTTGGGCATGGGCATGAAAGCATAATCCTACTGTCTTGGGCATCTCAAAATTGATCCTAGACATGTCTAATTTAAACTTGGGCATGTCAAATTGAATCTTGGGCATGGGCATGAAAGCACAATCCTACGGTCTTGGGCATCTCAAAATTGATCCTAGACATGTCAAATTTAAACTTGGGCATGTCAAATTGAATCTTGGGCATGGGCATGAAAGCACAAGCCTACGGTCTTAGGCATCTCAAAATTGATCCTGGACATGTCAAATTGAATCTCGGGCATGGGCATGAAAGCAAAAGCCTACGGTCTTGGGAATCTAAAAATTGATCCTAGGAATCTCAAATTGAATCTTGGGCATGGGCATGAAAGCACAAGCCTACGGTTTTGGGCATCTCAAAATTGATCCTAGACATGTCAAATTTAAACTTGGGCATGTCAAATTGAATCTTGGGCATGGGCATGAAAGCACAAGCCTACGGTCTTGGGCATCTCAAAATTGATCCTAGAAATGTCAAATTTAATCTTGGGCATGTGCATGAAAGCACAAGCCTACGGTCTTGGGCTTCTCAAAATTGATCCTAGACATGTCAAATTTAAACTTGGGCATGTCAAATTGAATCTTGGGCATGGGCATGAAAGCACAAGCCTACGGTCTTGGGCATGGACATGTCAAAAATTCGAATATCTCATCCCCTAATTCTTCTGTCGATTTCTCTCTTGTCTTAATTCTTCCTGTTCAGACTCTATCGATCTCAACTCCAGGAAAACCTAACTTCTGCTTCATTTTCAATTTCAGCACTAACCCATCGATCAATCATATCACCAGAAGTAACACACCATAACCCTTCGGATTTGAACAGAAACCCTCTCGGGTTCTTCGATTCTTCACTGGATCTGTAAACTCTCTGTGCGGCCATTTCTCTTGGTTTCAGGTAGAGAAAGTGAAGCAAAGATAACGACTAATGAGGACTGAATTTTAGGTATATTGTAGGAATGGGGGTGGATATAGAGACACCCCACCACCTTAGATAAGGGCCAACTCAAATAACTTGGCCTGTCAGTTCCAGATAACTATCAGCCCATTCTTCACCTCCTTCTTGCAACCTTAGCCGGGTTCCAAATATAATTTGCCTGTGAATTGATATTTTTGCCTTTTACGCTCCAAATGGACGATTTCTCCTTCTTTTGCCCATAATGACTCCAAAGTACCTGATCACTCAAAAGCACACATAAGATGCATAATTTACACGACAATAGCAAAGAAAGCATAAATACTAGATATAAAATTAGGTGTTTTAGACACCTATCAGTTAATTACTTAGTTTCTAAACAAATCCCAAAGAACTTGTCTCGTGCTGAGAGGGACAAACTTAAGAAGTTAGGAAACCAATACATATGGGATGATCTATACTTATGGAAACATTGTAGTGACCAAGTAATACGAAGGTGTGTTCCCGAATTTGAATTTAATTCTATCTTGTCTTTTTGTCACTCATATGCTTGTGGAGGACACTTTGGGAGCAAGAGAACCGCTCTCAAAGTACTAGAATGTGGTTTCTTTTGGCCAACTTTGTTTAAGGATGCACATGCATTTGTACCACATGTAATAGGTGCCAAAGAACATGCAATCTAGGCGCTCGAAATCAAATGCCACAAACTATTATTCAATTTGTTGAGGTTTTTGATGTATGGGGAATTGATTTTATGAGCCCTTTTGTCAATTCTAGTGGGAATTATTATATCTTGCTTGCTGTGGATTATGTCTCAAAATGGGTGGAATAAGGCCACCCCAACTAATG
The DNA here is from genome assembly GCA_023531295.1 of Papaver armeniacum. Lineage (NCBI taxonomy): Eukaryota > Viridiplantae > Streptophyta > Magnoliopsida > Ranunculales > Papaveraceae > Papaver > Papaver armeniacum. The sequence continues at coordinate 6,679 of JAJJWW010015293.1, forward strand.
ATTCTAAAGTTGTTTTAGATTTTGTGCAAGCAAATATATTTGCAAGGAAGTACAATGTGTTGCATAGGATTGCAACACCTTATCATCCACAAACAAATGGACAAGCCGAGGTTTCTAACCGAGAGGTGAAATCCATCTAGAGAAGACGGTGAATACAACAAGGAAAGATTGGAGTATGCGACTCAATGATGCTTTGTGTGCTTATAGAACCGCATACAAAACACCTATTGGGATGTCTCCCTTTAGGCTTGTTTACGGTAAACCTTGTCACTTACCCGTGGAAATTGAGCATAAAGCGTTTTGGGCTATTAAGCGATGCAATATGGAGTTGGATGGTGCTGGAAGGCAAAGGTAGTTGCAACTTCAAGAGTTAGAAGAGATTCACAATGATGCATTTGAAAGCTCACGAATTTACAAGGAAAAGACGAAGGCATTTCATGACAGTATGATCACAAAGAAACAATTTTGCATTGGGCAGAAAGTGCTTTTGTTTAATTCTCGCTTGGAATTATTTAGGGTAAATTAAGGTCATGTTGGATTGGACCTTTTATTGTGACTAATGTGTTTTCTCATGGTGCAAAGTGGAAATTCGTAGTTTAGCTACAGGAAATGAACTTAAAGTAAATGGGCACCGGTTGAAACCATATTATGAGAACTTATCTTCGGATGTCGTGGAAGGAGTTAACCTTGTGTAAGTACTCCCTCTGGAGGAGTCGTAGAAAGCGAGGAGATAGTCGGGCTGACGACTTTAAACCAAGCGCTAAATGGGAGGCAACCCATACGATGAGTATTTCGTGTCTTGTTTTTATTTTTATTTTTCTTGTCATGTCTTTAATTTTTCTGATTTCTTGTTACATTCTAAGTATTTTCCACCTTAACTTTCTTTGGACGATTCAATTTTCATTATGGGAGGCAATGTTTATGCGAATCTCAAACAGGCTAAGTTGACTATGGAAGTTGCTCTTCGTATTTCTGACGAAGACCCGGAAGACGTTACTAAGCTGAATTATGCCAAAGAAGCTTCAGTGACTCTTCAAGAGATTCGTTCTCAACAATCTACTATGTTGAAACAGAAGTCGAGAAATAAATGGCTCACAGATGGTGCTAGCAATTCTTTTTTCATACCAATATTCGGAGTCGCAGGAGCACGAATCGATTTCGGAATTGGTAGATGAGAGTGGGAATATTCTCACGGATTATGACCAAATTAGAGATCATGCAGTTTCTTTTTTCGAGTCTAAATTTAATGGTGCTGAATTACCAATTGATGAGGATTTATTTCATTATGATCATAACATTATATCTTCCGAAGATAGTCAGAGAATGGATGAAATTCCTACTATAGAGGAGATAAAGGCTGCTGTTTTTGATCTTGGAGCGGATAGTGCACCTGGCCCTGACGGTTTCTCTGGTTGTTTCTATAGGAATTGTTGGGATGTGATACAACAAGACCTTTACAACGCTATTTCCTTTTGCTGGCGAGAAAAAATAATTCCTCAAGGTACCAAGTCTAGTCTTTTGATTTTATTAGCCAAGGTTAGAGGAGCCAACACTCTTCGTAACTTTAGGCCCATGGGTCTTAGTAATTTTTTCTTTAAAATTTTTACTAAGATTTTAGCTACAAGACTGGGTAGTGTACTTGATAATCTTGTTTCGGAGGAACAAGTTGCTTTCATGAAGGGGAGAAACATTCATGAAAACATCAGTGTGGCATCGAAGATGGTTAATGAACTTAAAATTAAGCGTAAAGATGGCAATTTGGGTCTAAAGCTTGACATCACCCAAGCTTTCGACACGGTGAGTTGGTTTTTCGTTTTGGAAGTTTTTCGGAGGTATGGTTTTTCTCAAAATTGGTGTTCTTGGATCCTTTCGATTCTTAACTCGGCTCGTATTTCTATACTTCTTAATGGTATTCCGGAGGGTTTCTTCAAGATTAATAGAGGCCTAAGGAAAGGTGATCCTTTATCGCCTCTTATTTATGTTTTGATAGAGGATGTGCTTAGCAGAAATCTTTCAAAATTATTTCTTGAGAAGAAGATGATGCCGATGCTTTCAAAAAAGAAAAAAGGTATTTCTCCTACTCATCTTTTCTTTGCGGATGGCATAATAATTTTTTGTAAAGGCAACATGAAGAGTTTGCATAATCTTCTTGCGTTGCTTGGCAAATATCAAGCGGCTTCGGGTCAAACAGTTTGTCGTCAAAAGAGTAAGGTTTACTTTGGTGGTGGTTCTTTGAGTCGTTGTAGAACAATAACAAATCTACTTGGTATGGAGGTTTCTACTTTTCCTGACAGGTATCTAGGTATTCAAATCATGCCCGGGGCTATTAAGTATCGTCATATTAGCAATGTGATTGATAAAATTAAGAACCAACTTACTGTTTGGAAAGGAAAATTGCTTTCTTTTCAAGACAGAATTGTGCTCATTAATTCAGTGATTGCTAGTTATTCCATTCACAATATGGCAGTGTATAAATGGCCTAAGAAGTTCATCCAACAAGCTGAGAGGGTGATCCGTAATTTTCTTTGGTCTGGAGATGCTGAAGTTGCAAGGAAGTGTGTGGTTGGTTTTCCTAAGGTTTGCTGCCCTTTGAAAGAAGGTGGTCTGGGTATTACCAGCATGGCTGTCACTAATAAGGCGCTTCTTATGAAGTTATGGTGGAACATTCGTTCTTCCAACAAAAAATGGGTTAGGTTCTTATGGGCGAAATATACTTCCCACCTTGGTCGCATAAAGCAATATGGTGTGAACTCTTCGATAATTCCGGGCATTAGATTAGTTCATTCCACTGTTGACAAAATACCAAAGTTCTTCTAGGGGACGGAAGGAATACATCTCTTTATTTTGATGTGTGGTATGGTAATGAATGTATTGCGGATATGCTATGTGAATATGATCTGGATGGCACGGTCATGGTTAGTGAAATTATTGCTAATAATTCTTGGCAGTTGCAGGGAGTACATATTCATAATCTGATCAGGGCTGGGGTGGACTTAAACAACTTGCCAATGCTTCAAGGAGGGGGTGATTGCAGGGTGTGGATGCCCGAGTTGAAAGGAAACTTTACGGTCTCTTCAGCTAAGGATCTGGTGCGAAAAAAATATGCAACTTCAGATGTTTATGGCCTGTTGTGGAGATGTGCAATTCATCCTAAACTTGCTGCACATAATTGGAAGATTGTGAGGGAAGCTTGTGCGACTCAGGACAAGCTGAAAAACAGATTCAAAACTGAAATAGCCAACAATGCTATCTTTGTAAGCTGGATGAAGAATCGCTAGAACATATTTTGTGGAGCTGTACGTTTGCATCTCAAACTTGGCAGTGGTGCGTAGGTTTGTTCAATTTGCAGCCTCATTATGATTTGATTACTTCTTGTAAGTCTGCCAAAGGAAGGAGTAGAATTGTTAAGGACTTATGGCTGCTAACCAACCTTGTTATTCGTTCGGAGCTGTGGAATACAAGAAATATGGCGTGTTTTCAAATTGCGCTGTTAGTATACAGTTTTTTAAAAATCGAGTTTTTCATTTGATTCATGATTATGCTGTGCGTTTGAAGAGTTTTATGCACAATACTACAACAGATTTAGAGATTTTGAACTGTTTCCGTGTTCGTCATAGAAAAGTAAAAATTGTGCAGCCTGTTGAATGTATTTGGGAGCCGCCAAACAGTAATGAACTTGTTTTGTGTTGTGATGGTGCTGCCAAGGGGAACCCTGGTATTGCTGGTGCGGGTGTTGTAGTACGTGATCATGATTGTAATTTTGTTGGAGCCATGAGCATTGGATTGGGGACAACAAATAACTTTTTGGCAGAATTATATGGTGTAATAGTTGGTTTAGAATGGGCAAGGAAATGGGAAGTCCGTAAAGTTCTGGTGCGATCAGATTCTATTGGTGCAATTTTGGCCTTTGAGAACTCTAATGTGTCTTGGTTTGCTAGGCAAAGATGGCGTAAGATTCAAGACAGCTATAATTCGATTCGTTTTGTCCACACTTATCGTCAAGCAAATTTTTCAGCAGATTCCATGGCAAAAAGAGGTTGTCTGCTAAGGAATGGTGAAGGGATGAATTATGATGAGAGACCTAATTTTCTAAGATATTTAGAATATCCAAATGTCTCTTATTTTAGATTTAAATAGTTTATAAGTTTTTGGGGTCTTTTGACCTCTTTTCTTGTAAAATTTTGTAAATATTTGCTATTCATCAATACAATTTTTGACTTACCAAAAAAAAGTTACAGCTGAAATGGCTAGAAGATGGATGGGAGATTGTAGGCGAGATTATGGAGCTGAGAAGGATGGCAGTGTTATTGGTGGTGTTGGAAGCTGTCTTGGCTGAGGAGATTATGAAGTAGTTCTGGTGGGATGAGGTGCTGGTGGTTGTTGCAGTAAGGCATGGATCAAATGGTGAATGGGAAGTGAAAATGCATGAGATGTGAAGGTTACAGGACAAGATACTGCAAGAAGATGGTGCAACATACAGGGCCATCATGGATGGACTATACATTCTGTGCAAATGGCCTAGGCCAAGGTGACTCAGACCCTGACTCAGCTGAGTGGCTGATTTAGATCCTGACTCAGTAAGACCGTTAGTCAACCGTTACTATTAGTTTTGACCGGTGACCGGGTGGACTTTGCCGGTCACCTGAGATGCTTGCCGACAATTTTCCGGCCAAATTCCGGCCTATGATACCAGTTTTCCGGCGATAGTTTTTGGGCAGAATTCTACATGGGCTTTCTCACACATGGCTTGGTGGACTTCTCTATTGGACTCTTTGAAGACTTGACCTAGTTTTGGAAAGCAAAGGATTATAAAAGAAATACTTTTACAACTTAAATCACGTATTATTCTTGGAGCTAAGGAGAGAGCCGCTTTTGTTTACGCTACTAGGGTTTGCTTTGTTCATCTTCTTCTATTCAATTAATATATTTATGATGAACTCCATAGCTATGAGTAGCTAATTTAATATTATTGGTTAAGGATGTAGTCCTATTTCTACAACTTGTGCTTGTGTTATGTATTAGTTTTCTCTCTTGATTATCGCTCTCATCTCTACTGTTTTAATAATCACATGGTTGATGTATTATGATAGGACTTAGATGTTTGGTTTGTTTAGTGGCCAATTAATTGAACTTGCATCCTTGTCCATAGATATTTTAGGGTTTTTCATCGAGCGATAACCCTGAATACAAGTAGCATAATATGTTTACGGTTTGTAGTGATACACTCTCGTAATCATATGTAGAGTTTGACCATTGTCCGAATTGTTATGCGCAATGTATGACAATTGCATTGATTAGCCTATTTCTGAAACTTAATGCTCCTAGGAATTGAACTTAATTAGCGCAAGGCGTTAAGTTATTCTTTAGGTAGAATTCACATACGCATCTCTAATGTGTGTGTTGATGAACTTAGGAAAATAGTAGATTATCTTGCTCTCTTGATTCTCTAGGCTTTTGATAATAAAAGAGATTAAATTGTAATTCTAATCATATATGCAAGCACATGTCTAAGATTGAAGATGAATTCCTTGACCAATATCTTTCTCTCATTGATTACATTCTACAATTTACTTTGTTTTTGATTTACTTTTATTGCTTACATAAAATTCAGAAATCCCCCCAATAGGTTACTTTAAGAAATTGAATACGTAATACAATTGCCTCTCTGTGGAAACGAACTCTTTCTTATCATATACTTTAGGAAAGTGAAATTATTTTTGACGCATACGACAACGATCACATGCCCAAGTTTAAATTTGACATGTCTAGGATCAATTTTGAGATACCCAACACCGTAGGCTTGTGCTTTCATGCCCATGCCCAAGATTCAATTTGACATGCCCAAGTTTCAATTTGACATGTCTAGGATCAATTTTGAGATGCCCAAGACCATAGGCTTGTGCTTTCATGCCCATGCCCAAGATTCAAAGACATGTCTAGGGTCAATTCTGAGATTCCAGAGACCGTAGGCTTGTGATTTCATGCCCATGCCCAAGATTCAATTTGACATGCCCAAGTTTAAATTTGACATGTCTAGGATCAATTTTGAGATGCCCAAGACCGTAGGCTTGTGCTTTCATGCCCATGCCCAAGATTAAATTTGACATGCCTAAGTTTAAATTTAACATGTCCAGGATCAATTTTGAGATTCCCAAGGCCGTAGGCTAGTGCTTTCATGCCCGTGCCCAAGATTAATTTGAGATGCCCAGGATTAATTTTTAGATTCCCAAGACCGTAGGCTTTTGCTTTCATGCCCATGCCCGAGATACAATTTGACATGCCTAGGATCAATTTTGAGATGTGTTAGGCTAGTAAAGATGCCTACGACTATGTCTACTGCAAGTGCACAGGCCTATTGGAGGCAAGGGCAAGCACAGGTCGATCCCACAGAGAAATGGAATGTGCTTGTGTTGATTCAATGGCTTACTAACTGATTTCTAAATAAGTGACAGAGTTGTAACAAAAATGAGCTGATTTTGGTGTCGAAACGACTGAGAGGTTATTGTGAAGCTAAACTAAGGTATTAATGAGTAAGAGAGTTTGTAACTGTGATTTTTGTGGCACTAGGGTGATTGAACTCACCACTTAATCCTATACTAAGGTAACCTAACTCTATTGTGTTCTTATCCTTCCTTTGAAGGTCTCAGGTGGAAATTTTGCCAATTGAAGTCACAAATTATCCCCTAGTATTGGTTGTCTTCTTACAGTACAACCAATCACAGGAAATTTGCTCAACAATTGGTTAATAATCCTAAAGCAAAACACACATCAAGAACATAATTGAATCATGAGTTAACTCATTATAGAATTAAGGGTTTGTTCTACACCCTAGCAGAGGTGATTAGAACATCATGCTGATAAATAAAAAACTTCAAAATTAAATTCCAAAAACTAAACCCTAAAACATTGACTGTCTTTCTAAAAATGAAGAACAACAAATATATATCTCACAATCACTCGAAAATCACAAAAGACGCAAACCCCCAAACCTCTTTCCTCCCTTCCTCGTCTCTGAATCGACCATGCTGGGTTGTTAGAGAAAACCCTAATCCCAACTGCCTCAACCCTAGCTTCTAGGGTGGGAGAAGCTAATGGTGGAGATAGTGTGAACTAGGGAATGGAGGAGATGGCTGCTGTCAGGAGATGGAGATGGTGATGATGGAGAGGTGATGGCTCTGCCATGGGTATGGGGAAGAAGGTGGAGGAGATGGGTTTCTCTGTGGAGTTGTTGGGGAGAAGAAAGAGAAGAGAGAAGAAGGAATGGGTTCGGTCGATGGGGTGTAGGTATAGGGCAATTCGGTGTTGAGCAGGTGCAGCGAGAAGACGATGCGAAGGGTGGAGTGAGCGTTGGATGAAGATGGATGAAATCTTCACGGCTCAGAATGAATCGGGTTCGGATCCGGGTCGGGTCTTGGATATCTCAAGACCATGTCTTCCTTGTTGGGTTGCAACTGATGCGCGCGCGGGCTTTGGCTTTCTGCTCCATAGACGCTCGTCTCCAATTCTTTGCTCTTTTGGCTCCTTAATTTCTCTGAGCTTTATTTACTACCTAAAAACACAAAATTAATTAGTACAAATATTTATTCTTGAAAACAAAGAAAACACAGAATCTGGGATAATATCTGATTTCTGAGCACAAAAGGTGAGATAAATGCCAATAAATAGATGTAGAAATATGCAATATTTGGCACTCATCAAGATGCCCAAGACCGCATGCTTGTGCTTTCATGCCCATGCCCAATATAAAGTTTGACATGACCAAGTTTAAATTTGACATGTGTAGGATCAATTTTGAGATGCCCAAGACCGTAGGATTGCTTTCATGCCCATGCCCAAGATTCAATTTGAAATGCCTATGATCAATTTTTAGATGCCTTAGACCGTAGGATTTCGCTTTCATGTCCAAGCCCAAGATTCAATTTGACATGTCTAAGATCAATTTTTAGATGCCCAAGACCGTAGGCTTTTGCTTTCATGCCCATGCCCAAGATTCAATTTGACATGCCTAGGATCAATTTTGAAATGCTCAAGACCGTAGTCTTGTACTTTCATGACCATGCTTAAGATTCAATTTGACACGTCTAGGATGAATTTTGAGATACCCAAGACCGTAGGCTTGTGCTTTCATGCCCATGCGCAAGATTCAATTTGACATGCCCAAGTTTAAATTTGACATGTCTTGGATCAATTTTGAGATGCCCAAGACCGTAGGCTTGTCCATTCATGCCCATGCCCAAGATTCAATTTGACATGCCCAAGTTTAAATTTGACATGTCTAGGATCAATTTTGAGATGCCCAAGACCGTAGGCTAGTGCTTTCATGCCCATGCCCAAGATTCTATTTGACATTCCCAAGTTTAAATTTGACATGTCTATGATCAATTTTGAGATTCCCAAGACCATAGGCTTGTGATTTCATGCCCATGCCCAATATTAGATTTGAGATGCTTAGGATCAATTTTTAGATGCCCAAGACCGTAGGCTTTTGCTTTCATGCCCATGCCCAAGATTCAATTTGACATGCCTAGGATCAATTTTGAGATGCACAAGACCGTAGGCTTATGCTATCATGCCCATGCCCAAGATTCAATTTTACATGCCCAAGTTTAAATTTGACATGTCTAGGTTCAATTTTGATATGCACAAGATTCAATTTGAGAAGCCTAGGATCAATTTTTAGATTCCCAAGACCGTAGGCTTTTGCTTTCATTCCCATGCCCGATATTCAATTTGACATGTCTAGGATCAATTTTGAGATGTCCTAGACCGTAGGCTTGTGCGTTCATCCCATGCCCTAAGATCCATTTGAGATGCCCAAGACTGTAGGTTTGTTCTTTCATTCCCATTCTTAAGATTCAATTTGACATCCCCAAGTTTAAATTTGACATGTCTAGGATCAATTTTGAGATGCCCAAGACCGTAGGCTTGTGATTTCTTGCCCATGCCCTAAGATCAATTTGAGATGCCCAAGACTGTAGGTTTGTTCTTTCATGCCCATGCCCAATATTCAATTTGACATTCCCAAGTTTAAATTTGACATGTCTAGGATCAATTTTGAGATGCCCAAGACCGTAGGCTTGTGCTTTCATGTCCATGCCCAAGATTCAATTTTACATTCCCAAGTTTAAATTTGAAATGTCTAGGATCAATTTTGAAATGCCCAAGACCGTAGGCTTGTGCTCCCATGTCCATGCCCAAGATTCAATTTGACATGCCCAAGTTTAAATTTGACATGTCTAGGATCAATTTTGAGATTCCCAAGACCATAGGCTTGTGCTTTCATGCCCATGCACAAGATTCAATTTGACATGCCTAGGATCAATTTTGAGATACCCAAGACCGTATGCTTGTGCTTTCAATTCCCATGCCCAAGATTCAATTTGACATGCCCAAGTTTAAATTTGACATGTCTAGGATGAATTTTGAGATGCCCAAGACCGTAGGTTTGTTCTTTCATTCCCATGCCCAAGATTTAATTTGACATTCCCAAGTTTAAATTTGACATGTCTAGGATCAATTTTGAGATGCCCAAGACCGTAGGCTTGTACTTTTATGCCCATGCCCAAGATTCAATTTGACATGCCTAGGATACTTTTTGGAGATTCCCAAGACCGTAGGCTTGTGTTTTCATGCCCATGCCCAATATTCAATTTGACATGCCCAAGTTTAAATTTGACATGTCTAAGATCAATTTTGAGATGCCCAAGACCTTAGGATTGTGCTTCCATGCCCATGCCCAAGATTCAATTTGACATACCCAAGTTTAAATTTGACATGTCTAGGATCAATTTTGAGATGCCCAAGACCGTAGGCTTGTGCTTTCATGCCCATGCCCAAGATTCAATTTGACATACCCAAGTTTAAATTTGACATGTCTAGGAACAATTTAGAGATGCCCAAGACCTTAGGCTTGTGATTTCATGACCATTCCCAAGATTCAATTTGACATGCCTAGGATCAATTTTGAGATGCCCAAGACCGTAGGCTTGTGCTTTCATTACCATGCCCAAGATTCAATTTGACATGCCTATGATCAATTTTGAGATGCCCAAGACCATAGGCTTGTGCTTTCATGCCCATGTCCAAGATTCAATTTGACATGCCCAAGTTTATATTTGACATGTCAAGGATCAATTTTGAGATGCCTAAGACCGTAGGCTTGTGCTTTCATGCCCATGCCCAAGATTCAATTTGACATGCCTAGGATCAATTTTTCGATGCCCAAGTCCGTAGGCTTTTGCTTTAATGACCATGACCAAGATTCAATTTGACATGCCTAGGATCAATTTTGAGATGCCCTAGACTGTAGGTTTGCGCTTTTATTCCCATGTCCAAGATTCAATTTTACATGCGCAAGTTTAAATTTGACATGTATAGAATATATTTTGAGATGCCCAAGATCGTAGGCTTGTGCTTTCATGCCCATGCCCAAGATTCAATTTGACATGACTAGGATCAATTTTGAGATGCCCAAGACCGTAGGCTTCTGCTTTCATGCCCATGCCTAAGATTCAATTTGACATGCCCCAGTTTAAATTTGACATGTCTAGGGTCAATTTTGAGGTTCCCAAGACCGTAGGTTTGTTCTTTCATTTCCACGCCCAAGATTCAATTTGACATGACCAAGTTTAAATTTGACATGTTTAGGATCAATTTTGAGTTGCCCAAGACTGTATGCTTGTGCTTTCCTTCCCATGCCCAAGATTCAATTTGACATGCCTAGGATACATTTTTGAGATTCCCAAGACCGTAGGCTTGTGTTTTCATTCCCATGCCCAAGATTCAATTTGACATGCCCAAGTTTAAATTTAACATGTCTAAGATAAATTTTTGAGATGCCCAAGACCGTAGGCTTGTGCTTTCATGCCCATGCCCAAGATTTAATTTGACAGACCCAAGTTTAAATTTGACATGTCTAAGATCAAATTTGAGATGCCCAAGACCGTAGGCTTATGCTTTAATTCCCATGCCCAAGATTCAATTTCAAATGCCTAGGATCAATTTTTAGATGCCCAAGACCGAAGGCTTGTGCTTTCATGCCCATGACCAAGATTCAATTTGAAATGCCCTAGTTTAAATTTGACATGTCTAGGTTCAATTTTGAGATGCCCAAGATTCATTTTAAAATGCCTAGGATCAATTTTTAGATTCCCAAGATCGTAGGCTTTTGCTTTCATGCCTATGCCCGATATTCAATTTGACATGTCTAGGATCAATTTTGAGATGCCCAAGACCGTAGGCTTGTGCGTTCATGCCCATGCCCTAAGATCAATTTGAGATGCCCAAGACTGTAGGTTTGTTCTTTCATGCCCATGCCTAAGATTCAATTTGACATGCCCAAGTTTAAATTTGACATGTCTAGGATCAATTTTGAGATGCCCAAGACCGTAGGCTTGTGATTTCATGCCCATGCCCTAAGATCAATTTTGAGATGCCCAAGACCATAGGCTTGTGCTTTCATGCCCATGCCCAAGATTCAATTTGACATGCCTAGGATCAATTTTGAGATACCCAAGACCGTAGGCTTGTTCTTTCATGCCCATGCCCAAGATTCAATTTGACATGCCCAAGTTTAAATTTGACATGTCTAGGATGAATTTTGAGATGCCCAAGACCGTAGGTTTGTTCTTTCATTCCCATGCCCAAGATTCAATTTGACATGCCCAAGTTTAAATTTGACATGTCTAGGATCAATTTTGAGATTCCCAAGACCGTAGGCTTGTGCGTTTATGCCCATGCCCAAGATTCAATTTGACATGCCTAGGATACTTTTTGGAGATTCCCAAGACTGTAGGCTTGTGTTTTCATGCCCTTGCCCAATATTCAATTTGACATGCCCAAGTTTAAATTTGACATGTCTAAGATCAATTTTGAGATGCTTAAGACCGTAGGGTTGTGCTTTCATGCCCTTGCCCAAGATTCAATTTTACATGTCTAGGATCAATTTTGAGATGCCCAAGACCGTAGGCTTGTGCTTTCATGCCCATGCCCAAGATTCAATTTGACATACCCAAGTTTAAATTTGACATGTCTAGGAACAATTTTGAGATGCCCAAGACCGTAGACTTGTGCATTCATGACCATTCCCAAGTTTAAATTTGACATGTCTAAGATCAATTTTGAGATGCCCAAGACCGTAGGATTGTGCTTTCAGGCCCTTGCCCAAGATTCAATTTGACATACCCAAGTTTAAATTTGACATGCCTAGGAACAATTTTGAGATGCCCAAGACTGTAGGTTTGTGCTTTCATGACCATTCCCAAGATTCAATTTGACATGCCTAGGATCAATTTTGAGATGCCCAAGACCGTAGCTTGTGCTTTCATGCCAATGCCCAAGATTCAATTTGATATGTCTAGGATCAATTTTGAGGTGCCCAAGACCGTAGGTTTGTTCTTTCATTCCCATGCCCAAGATTCAATTTGACATGCCCAAGTTCAAATTTGACATGTTTAGGATCAATTTTGAGATGCCCAAGACTGTATGCTTGTGCTTTCCTTCCATGCCCAAGATTCAATTTGACATGCGTAGGATACTTTTTTGAGATTCCCAAGACCGTAGGCTTGTGTTTTCATGCCCTTGCCCAAGATTCAATTTGACATGCCCAAGTTTAAATTTGACATGTCTAAGATCAATTTTGAGATGCCCAAGACCATAGGCGTGTGCTTTCATGCCCATGCCCAAGATTCAATTTAACAGACCCAAGTTTAAATTTGACATGTCTAAGATCAATTTTGAGATGCCCAAGACCGTAGGCTTGTGCTTTCATGCCTATACCTAAGATTCAATTTGACATACCCAAGTTTAAATTTTACATGTCTAGGATCAATTTTGAGATGCCCAAGACCGTATGCTTTTCCTTCCATGCCCATGCCTAAGATTCAATTTCACATGCCTAGGATCAATTTTGAGATGCCCAAGACCGTAGGCTTGTGCGTTCATGCCCATGCCCAAGATTCAATTTGACATGCCTAGGATTAATTTTGAGATGCCCAACACCATAGGCTTGTTCTTTCATGCCCATGCCCAAGATTCAATTTGACATGGCCAAGTTTAAATTTCACATGTCTAGGATCAATTTTGAGATGCCCAAGACCGTAGGCTTGTGCTTTCATGCCCATGCCCAAGTTTAAATTTGACATGTCTAGGATCAATTTTGAGATGCCCCTGACCTTAGGATTGTGCTTTCATGCCCATGCCCAAGATTCAATTTGACATGCCCAAGTTTAAATTTGACATGTCTAGGATCAATTTTGAGGTGCCCAAGACCGTAAGTTTGTTCTTTCATTCCCATGCCCAAGATTCAATTTTACATGCCCAAGTTCAAATTTGACATGTTTAAGATCAATTTTGAGATGCCCAAGACTGTATGCTTGTGCTTTCTTGCCATGCCTAAGATTCAATTTGACATGCCTAGGATAATTTTTTGAGATTCCCAAGACCTTAGGTTTGTGTTTTCATGCCCTTGCCCAAGATTCAATTTGACATGCCCAAGTTTAAATTTGACATGTCTAAGATCAATTTTGAGATGCCCAAGACCGTAGGCGTGTGCTTTCATGCCCATGCCCAAGATTCAATTGGACAGACCCAAGTTTGAATTTGACATGTCTAAGATCAATTTAGTGATGCCCAAGACCGTAGGCTTGTGCTTTCATGCCTATACCCAAGATTCAATTTGACATACCCAAGTTTAAATTTGACAAATATGTAGTTGCAGGAAATCCCACACTACACCCCTTACTAGATTTTACTCAATTAACTCATTTTGAATATGAATTGCTATAGATTTTATTGATTATTTTCTTGAAATATTCACAAAGGAAAATAGAACAGAGTTAAGAAAAATACAATCACTCCAAAGTTTCTCTCTCCTAATATTTTGCCCAACAATTCAAAAAGACCTCTCCTACAACGGATTTACTCAACCCTTTATATAGGGTATTACATAGTGGATGACAGCTAAGCTGTCCTTTATTTTCGGGAATGACTCGCGAAGCGTCGCAAGTATATAAATGTTTGCCTTCGCGACACTCCTAAATCTCGCCAAGTCTTCACACTTTTCTCATGTTCTGGCTGTCGTCATCTGATGCGTCATTGATTTTTCTACCTTGCGACTCCTTCGCAGTACTGTCATTTATATTTCTCGCGAAATATTGGTGTCGCGATATTCTGATCCTACATCTTGCCTCTTCTCATGTCTTCTCTGTGAAGAAGAGAATGCCATGAGAACTAATATTATAAAATGCCGCCGCAGTCGTTCATCTTCTATGTCGCGATCATTCATCTTTGTTTGCTTCAATTTTGTACTTTTACACGGAATTCATTACAGATATTTCTTCTTCCATTCTATTTTTGACACGTCTCTTTCAACCGTTTATTTTTGACCATTCACGTCCCATCTCTCATTAAATGTATTTATTTTCCCGAAGATTCTTTCTCTCTATAAATAGTTTCCCCACTCCTCTCTTCTTCTCTTTTACTTTCCTTCGTAAATTTCTTTAACTCTCTCTCCTTCCGCAATTTGCGCTCCCGCTACCACAGGTCCTTCTACACTTTTCTCATTCTTTTGATCTTCAATTCTCTATCCATTCCCATACTTCTAACAATGGCTTCACTTGGTCGTACATACACTCCTCTTTTACCGATGTTCAAAAGAAATTACAGGAAAAGGGTTTCACTTTATCAACCATTCCCAATCAAGGATCTTCATCTATTCTTTCGCAAAATTGTTTTCGATCATCAATGTGATGATCATAAAATCATAGTCTCACAGGTCAACTCCTCGCAGGACTCCCCATTCCTCTGTACAATCCCGAGTTGCCATTATTCTATGAAATTCTTGCTCATGAGAAATTCTCGCGAGCTGTCTATCAATTGAGTGGTGACTGCATCCGTTTAATGCTTGAATTCGCCAATCGTGGCGCTGGTAAAGGATCTTTATATCCTGATAATGTTAGGGATCCTGAGTTTGTAAATTTACAAATAGTTACTGAAAAGTATACCGTGGACAATTTCTTTGCGAATTACTCAGTTATAAATATGAGAAATAATAAATCTCGCTGGGGTGCTCGACTGAAAAAGAATGATAACGTTGATGCTAACAAATTGCTTATGCAAGATATTGATTGGCATTCGGGCAACAATAGTACTCCCAGTCATTCCAAAGATGAGAAATGGTGGGTTGTTCCTTTATTTTTGAGTGGACCTTACATCGCAGGTTCACATGTTCTCCCTGCACACCTCGCGAATTATCATCCTTGGGAGTTTAAGTGGCCTGAGGATACAAAAGAGGTATATTTACTTTCTTCAATTTCGCTTTGCGACATCTTCTTCCTCTTTTATTTATTAACTTTCAAAAATTTTAGATCACCAGAATGAGAAAGAAATATAAAGAAAATCCAAAGCCGAGTACCCTGGCGATACTTCGATCGCTCACGGATGAAGTAAGAAACATTTTCTTTTGTTATTTTAAACAATATTGTTGCCTCTGTTTCTTATCTTCATGCGTATGCGAAGGTTGAAGTTGAAGAGGCTGAAGCTGCGAAGGCTAAAGGCAAGGATAAAACTACTTTTCGCAAGGACAAGTCTTCTGCTCCGCTTTCTAAGAAACGGAAAACCCATCTCTCTTCTTATTGTAGTTCTCAAACAGGCGAGAACTCTGACGAAGATGAAAATGAGATTGGTACTTCTTCTGCGAAGGAGAATCATTCAATCACCTCCGCTATGGCGCAATTGTCTAGTATCTTCTCCGATTCTATGCAAGGATTGGGAGATGAGCATTTAACTGCTACTTGCGAAGCTCTCGCTAAAATTTGCGATGCCCCACTGCTGGAGGATAATGAGTCTTTTCGCGGGGTTTCCTGAACAGTGACTTCTAGTTTCTTAAACGCTCTGAATGCTTTGGTATGTTCGTATCCCTTTATTTCTTTGTGACTTCAATTATAAGATTTATCTTAATCATTCCCATATTTTCCTTTATAGTCTGGGAGAGCTTCTTTTGTTGTTGCCTCAGACCTTGAGAAAAGACACCACAGTCTTGAAAAGAAAAATTTGCAACTTAAAGAGAAGATCCGAGAACTAGAGGTTGAAGCTGCGACATCTCGCAAGAAAGATGAAAGAATTAAGCAATTTGGAGGCTGAGCTTACTTCTCAACAGAATAGAGTATCTACTCTTCAAAGTGCAAATCAGCAGCTTTATGGTATAACAATCTTTACTCCTCAAATCCTTTTACTTTATCATTTGCTTTTCTTTGCCTGACTTACTATTTTCGCAGACATATATAATCTCTCTGAAGAAGCCATTCTTCTCCACTCATTTCCGGAGCCCATGGATGATGATGTCCTTCTTACTCATCTCAATGAATCTCTAAGTAGTTCCTCAAATAAGACTAACCCCCTTCCATTAAAGGATCTTCAATCCAAATGTCATCTCTTAGAGATCGTGCATAGAGCTAGTTTAAGTTTAGCTAATCAATTTAAACGAATGTACCTTAATTCCCATAAGAAAACCAAAACCTTAAGGAAGAAAATTAGTAATCTCATAGATGAGAAAGATCGCATTACTAACAGAGGTGCTGAGGCATTAGCAAAATTTCAAAAATCTCTTCTCGAAGTACAAATTGAACGAGATGAATCTCTTCGTCAGAATGCCATACTTAGTGAGAGAGAAGATCAAGTTCGTTCGCTTCTTGTTATAAATAATGATGATGAGTTCGCTTGGGCTGCGAAGGTTCTAGATAATGCCAGGAATAATTTAGGTGTTGATGTTAGCCTTCATACCGAACATACTGCCTTGGTTAAAGATATGATATCGACAGAGAAGGTTGTTTATTATACTTTCTTGCTCTTTTCCTCTGTAGTCTTGTTATAGTGTTGATAATTCATTATCATATGTTTTGCGAGAATACGAGAAGAGATTTCAAACAAGGATTGAAGAACTTGAGTGAGTCGAAAAAAGGGAACTCGCAGAAGGCTTTTCTCTTCGCAACAACAAATATTCTAAGTCAAGAAACAACTGCAAGCTACGGTGGCGAACTTGATAATTATGCGGTTCGTTTTCGCAATCAAACTATTGAGACAGTTTGCAATGATCACAAGATTCCTCTTAGTTCATATCCTTGTCTTCGCAAGGATATTCCCGAAGATACACTTTTTCGGATGTCTCCGATAGCGAAGCCGATGAAGAAGAAGAATCAGCGAGAAGAATGATGAAATCGAAGAATCGATAAAGAAGAAGAATCTTCCAAGAAATAACTTCTTTTTCTTCTTTCCTTTCTTGTAATATCTGTATACATATCCTTTTAATCTTCCATTTCTATAACCCTTCAATGTGAATCTCTTGGATTACTAAATATGAAT
Source organism: Papaver armeniacum (assembly GCA_023531295.1). NCBI lineage: Eukaryota > Viridiplantae > Streptophyta > Magnoliopsida > Ranunculales > Papaveraceae > Papaver > Papaver armeniacum. The sequence continues at coordinate 24,037 of JAJJWW010015293.1, forward strand.
TCAACTCTTGTTTTCAACTTTTGTAAATTTATCCTTTATTTTCTCATTTCCTTTATGCATATGTAGTTGCAGGAAAACCTACACTACACCCCTCACTCGAATTTGCTTAATCAATACATTTGAAGATGAATAATAATGTGTTTTATTAATTGTTTTCTTGAAAGGTTTACAAAGAAATGTAGAACAGAGCTCAAGAAATTACAATCACTCTTGATTTTCTCTCTCCTAATGACTTGCTTAACAATTCAAAAAGACCTCTCCCACAACAGACTTACTCGACCCTTTATATAGGGTATTACATAGTGGATGGCTAAGTTTGTCCTTTATTTTCGGAATCGACTCGCGAATCCTCGCGAATGTGTAACTCGCTTGTCCTCGCGACACCCCTAAATCTCGCCAAGTCTTCACACTTTCCTCATGTCGATTTGTCGTCATCTATTACGTCATTTATTTACCTCCATGCGACTCCTTCGCGACGCGATGTTTATTAATCTCGCGAAGTATTGGTGTTGCGATATTCTGATCCTACATCTTGCCTCTTCTCATGTATTCTCTGCGAAGAAGAGAGTATCATGAGAATCAATATCTTGAAATGCCGCAATAGCTCATCCTTATCTGTTTTAACCCGTAACGAGATGTCTTTTCTTCCATTCCTTTCTTGACACGTTTCATCCAACCGCTTATTTCGACCATTCACGTCCC